>JBBPTU010000182.1:0-35673 GCA_038094295.1 Tylopilus aff. beelii
GTAATTGCGACAGGGCAGTAGCGGTGGCAGTGGGGCTCGCCGCTGTTGTTGCTGTGTCGTCGTCAGCATCGTCGCAGTTGACGACGCAGTGGTGGCGGCTGCGGGGTCGTTGCTGTTACTGCTGTGTCGTCGGTGTCGGCGCAGTAGTGACATGGACGTGTCATCATGGTTGATGACGCGGTGGTGGTGGCAGCGAGATCGCTGCTGCTGCGTCATCATCGTCGACGTCGGCATGGTGGTTGGGTTGGTATGGATGTGACCTTGCATTGGGATGGCAGCAGGGTTACTGCTGCTGCATCGTCATCGGCGTAGTGGCATGGTTGGCGTAGACGCGTCATCGCGACTAATGACGCCAGTGGTGGCGGCAGCGGAATTATTTGCTGTCGCTGTGTTGGCGTGGAAGTTGGGTTGGCATGGACGCATTGGCCTGGTGGCAGCTTGGGCCAAGGCATTCGAGGGCTGGCGAAGAGGGTGTAGTGGTGGTGATAGGCCAGTGAGCAAGCGGCCGCGCTCGAGAACAACTTGAGGTGAAGGGGGTGGCCAACGAGCGGTCGGGCTCGAAAAGGTGCTATTGTGCTCAAAAACGGGCGACAGTGAGCTGGAATTCCGGAGGCCGTGAAATGATCATGCAATCACATGCGACGTAGATCGGAAGATCGGGTTGCTATGTTGCCTTACATGTAGCGACCAAATCGATGCACCCGCAGTTTTCCACCAAAACGCATTATAACGTTCGCACCCCTAGTAGAATCCACTACGTACGTAGCGGGGATAACTTGGCCGACTTTGCTCCAAGCCAGCAGTCGTTGAAGTGGAGTGAGTTGTAACAAAAATGGAAATTACCGGTGAGTTTGCTGGTAAGTCGCAACAAAAATGGAAAGTTTTACAAAGAAGGAAACTGTTTCCCCGGTGAGTTGTTCCCACAATTATGGGGTCCGATAGTAACCTTGTCGAGCAAGGTAACTAACAGTTAGAAAATTAAGAAATTTTGAGGGTAGGTAGCTGAATATAGGGGCTATCCTCATGTAAGATATGGAGTGGAATGGATGGTTAGTTCTTGAGGTAGAAGGAAAATGGTACCATCCGCCCCAGATTTCATCTGGTGCAGGTCAACATGGGGCCGAATTCAGCAGTAGTGGTCGCCGGGGATAACTTCGTAGCGTGGAACACGTCATGTATCTTCCACATTGGGGGAAGCGACAACCGATAATTCAGTCTACTGAGGACCTGTGTGATTTCGAAGGGGCCAACTCGCTTTGGGGCAAGTTTTTGGTGGGCGAATTTGATACGGAGCTCCTTTGCCTCAAGCCACACCTTATCTCCTACCTTCCATCCCTTGAATTGGGTGTTCACTCGTTCCTGCATATCCTGCTGGGCCTTCTGGTGGGTGGCAAGGGCTTCCAGTTGGGTCCTATCCAACAATTGTAGTCGATCCTCTAGAGCTGGGAGGAAGGTGGTTTTGGTTAGTGGAGGATATGCCCTGGGTTCGTATCCCATCATTAGGGAGAAGGGTGAGGTGTTGGTGACAGAGTGTACTACCGAGTTGTGGGAGAATTCTGCCATAGGGAGGAGTTCGCTCCATTTCTCAGGGGTGTTGCCACAGAAGATGCGTAGATAAGTTTCCAATTCTTGATTTACTCACTCCGTCTCCCCATCGGTTTGTGGGTGGTAGGTGGTGGAGAGGGCTACATCATAGTCAAGTAGCTGGGCTAGCTCTTTGGCGAATGCAGACACAAAGTGGATTCCTCAATCAGAAATGCACTTGTCATGGAGGCCATAGCAGGGAAAGACGTTTTGAAAGAAAAGAGCCGCAATATCCACGGCAGTAGCAGTTTTGGTACAGGGGATGAAAATTACCCCCTTCGTAAGGCCATGGTCGACCATGACCATAACCGAATCAAAGGCGCTGGAGCAGGGAAGGTCAGTAATGAGGTCCACAGAGATCTGCTGAAAGGGGCACGTAGCGGAGGTAGAGATGGGGGAAAGGCCCTGGATGGTGGGGTGTGTATTCACCTTATTGGCCTGGCATACATAGCAACCCTGGACAAAGCGGTGAACATGGGAGGTGAGGCCCGGCCACCAATAATCATGGGATGTTCATGTTACACTGTATCGCTATCACCTTCGCATTCGTCCTTCATTCATAGAGTCATCACGTGATTCACATTCGCGTATTTGTTGTCGTGTTGTTTGTCACCCGCACCTCAGCGTTCTACCACATTTGTGACGACCGCTGAGGTATGATTCCTTTCTCATTACCTTACGATCCATTGCTCATACGTTACACCTAGTTTAGTCCTTGTCGCGATCGTCTAGGTAATGAATTAGCGTTCTACCACATTCGTGACGACCGCTGAGTTTAGTCCTTGTCGCGATCGTCTAGATTGTTCAAGGACGTGCATGAAAAGAGATGCACACCTTCCAGAGCATAGATCGTCAAGCCAAACCAAGTGCAGACTGGGAACGATAGGATAAAGCCGAAGTAGCATACCAGAATGGTGCATGTTCCATGCATTCTTGCGCTGCATTGACCGGCAAAGAGAGGAATACCTGATACTCCTGTCACCAGTCCAATGATTCGGAGATGAGACCAAGGTATACTAGCATGATCACCCGAATCCCTGACTATCAACCAGGTAGCGATGAAGCTAAGCCAAACGTAAGTATAAGCGAAGAGTAAGGCAAGTAGGTGTTTTGAAAATATATATAGCAGGTGCGGTATAGTGATTGGCCTGTGAATGCTTTCTGCGTCCCTGGCATTGATGGCCGACTAAGGTTGGGAAGCTCAGAGCACGGATACACAGTTGGTGACAGGGATCGCCGCTGAAAAACCTGCTTCACGACATCACGAGCGTGATCAGGGCATATCTGAAGAAAATATATATCAAGGAGCGTGTGTGCTCCAGTCATAGCCGGGCGCGAGGCACTGGAGTCCCATGGCACCCTCCAAGTTGGCAAGGAACGCGGCAAACGCGGCCTTGGTGATTGATGATCTTCAAGTTCGGCAAGGTGTCTTCTGACCTGGTATCCGAGTTCATTTGGCACTTTCTTGTGGAATTTGGTAGCTTATTAAGGTACGTTAATTTGACCATAGGATGCTACTTTTCTCATCAGACACCGTTGTGACCTAAGTATCAAAAGTGAACAGGGACCTGGCATCTACCTGAAGAACAAACACAACACATTTCATCTTGTCTGTGGACAGTCCCTCCAAATCTACTTCATCTTCCTGGGAAGAGACTGCCCTCTAGCTGACAGCACTTGACACAGCCCGATAAAGCTTGCTCCAGAGCACCTCTTCAAGATCCTCCAAAACAGACTGGCTGATGCCCACCATTGGAGGATCCCATGGGTACATGATTCCATGTGAACCTGGAAGCCTGAACTGCTTGCCTAGGTGTCTACGAAGCCAGTTGCAGCACCAACAACACTTGTCATTCACATTAATCACTGCTCTGCCAGAGTCTGCCACCTGTCAGACACATGATGCCATTACAATTGGATACTAGAAGGGAAATATATGACGCACAGACTGAAGGATTACTTGCATGTATTGTTCAATCTGCTCAAGGTCGCAGTTCCTAAGCACTGTCTGATGCATATGATAATTAATGAGACCCATCAGCATGGCCTCTGGATGGAGACAGCCTCTAAACGTGCCAGGATGGCATGCCGTTAGAGCATCCACAACATCCTTCTGACGACCTATCATACCCGGGAAGCGCACAAGGAATGCTGCAGAGATCTCTTGTTGAGTAAGGATGGAACATGGCAAGGGAGACAACTCTAGAAGGCCAATCTCGACGTTTTCCAATATCGTCGGTAGTGTTGCATCATTGGAGAGATAATAAAGTCCAGGACGCCAAGCTATGAGAGCCTTCAGGTAGCGGAAAATCTGCTGACCCTTGCTCTCGCCTCGTTCCATCAGAAACTCGGCACCATTGTCACCATTATCTATATCAGAACAGAATCAGACACAAACACTGTAGACAGGGCTGACACACCAGATCGATTCACCGCTGCTGAAGCTGGAAAGTAAAAGTGAGGTTAAGGTCAGTAATTCCAAACATGCACTGAAAATGCCAACGACGTACTTATTGGAAACTGCTGGGTCGATATACTGTCTACTATGGTGGTCTTGGTTAAGAGCGTCTTCACAATTCCCGCATCCCATAAAATGAGATGCCACAGAATGCGACACCATTTGTTGAGATCGCGCATGGCTTGGCTTGGACATCCCTCCGCCTCTGCATTCTTCCCCAAGTCTCTTGCCCGTTTTACCTGCTTAATCCCCTTGTCCACCTTGAACAATAGGACTGCTAGGACCTGAGACCAAGCTTGCTTCGTGTTGTCCGAAAAGTGCGACTGAACCTGTCCTTGGACTGTCCTGGACTCGATAAGTGGCATCCCTGGGGTCCGGAGTAGCCACTCAGGGGTGTTAACCCACTTGGAAGTGATCTTAGTGCTAGTATGATCCGGTTTCCAGTCGTTGATAATTTCATACAGTTGCTTGCCTCCGCACAGTGCGACGCCGTGTTGGAAGCGGGTGACAAAATTCTCAAAGCTCCGCGATAGAAAGAAGAGCTCCAATGCCTCAGATTGAGCAAAGCGGGCATGGTTTGTGGCAGTCCGGTCAAAAGCGGTCAAGGCAGCCCACACGTCGGCGATATGATCCAGTAGTGGCACATCCTCTGGGCTACAGAAGCATGTCAATAATGTGAAATGATCTTCGCGGATGTGATGATACCCTTTCACCACCTCTTCCAGCGGTCGTTTACGCTTTTCCACGAAACACATCGAGTCGTTCTTCAGGTTGGGGCTCTGGGAGACCACCAGAACACGGACTTGGTTGGAAGCATTGATTGATCCGGTGACAGCAACTCGGATATGTTTCCTCGTATCGCCATCGCGTTGTCCGTCGAGCATAAGTAGCATGGTAAAGCAGTAGAGAAAAGGGAGGATGTCATTAGACGTTCTGGACGGGGATCTCCGCACGTTGAGTCCATGAAGGAGGCTGGTAAGCGTACGGATACGAATTCTCAACCCTCCGTCGCCGCCTGTTTCTGGATCATTCGACATGGTCAGGAGTGAGTTAGTAGGGGATAGGGGTACTAAAGAGCCAATTCAAGTTACATAACATCGAGCAATATTCCCACACCGCCGCTGTAGCACAGCATCTCGGCATCGTCTTTCCTCGTCCCAATGTCGACGGCCTCGCAGGCGGAATGCGTCCAGCGACTGCTCGCGTCGATGCCCGCGCGCCCGGCCGACCAAAAATTGCTCGACGACCGCGTCGCGCAGGAAGTACGTAAGCTCCAGGACGCGTCGTCCCAAGAGAACGTGCGGAGTCGGTGGGAGCTCGTGTTGAGGAAGGAGGTGTTTGTGTTGGCGGTGCGTCCTCGCCCGTGTCTTGTCGGGTCGTTACTGACGCATCGTATGGCTGCGTGTTTCAGGAAACGGAGGGAAAGGCGTTGCAGGAAAAGAGCACAGAATACTACGACGGGCTGCAAGACCGCCTCGACCTTGTGCTCACGTTCACCGAGCAAGGTGCGTGTCCCGGTTTCCTGCATGGCTATGCTCGAGTTCTGACACGTGTAATGCGTGCAGATGCTTGTGAAGCAGCGTTTCCGTTTACAGTGCTCCAAGACTTGCTAGAGACGCAGACGATCGTCTCGTGTTCGCACATCTTTTCGTGGATCGAGGGGCAGGCGGCGCGGCTCACGCAGGGGATGGTCCCGCAAAAGGGCAAGGCGCTGATATTACTTCGGACGCTGAACGATTTACTGAGGCGGTTGTCCAAGACGGGCTCGACCACGATGTTTTGTGGGCGAATATTGACTTTTCTTAGCGGCGTGTTCCCTTTGGGCGAGCGGAGTGGCGTTAACTTGCGGGGAGAGTATGGGCCTGCGTGGGAGGGCACTGTGGAAGTCAATCGTGGTGATATGGAGATGAAGGACGAGTCGAAGCCGTCAACACAGGTTGACAAGATGGATGTGGACGAGGAGCAGGTGTCGGATGAGGTAAAGAAACAGTCGAGGCTCGACAAAGATGGTATGATCTGTTTATGCCTGGTGGTTTTCGTCGCCTCAACGCTCGTCTTGCTAAGATTTCTACAAGACATTTTGGTCCCTTCAGCTCCCATTCTCGAGGCCACTCATATTCGCGAACCTGGGTACCTTTGAGAATTTCAAACAGGCTGTCGAGAAGGTGCTACCTGTTATCAAGGAAGCTACGACAAAAGAACGCGCCATGATGGGGAACAGGGCATCGGCAGTACAATCAGGGTCCGTGAAACGTAAGCGTGAGGTCGAACCCGGGGAAGAGACCAATACTAGCGATTATTTCTTTGCAAAATTTCTTACGAGTCAGGACCTGCTCAGTCTCGAGGTTGGTCGATCTATCCATGCCGAACCCGACGCTCAGTTGACTCTGATGCGTCTAGATTGCAGACACCCATTTCCGACGCCAAATTCTCTTCCAACTTCTCATCCTCCTCAACCACTTGTTGTCATTTACGAAGTCGGCAAAAGCGACATGGGCGACCCCGCGGAATCGATCTCTTCAGATGGATTTTACCCTTGAGCCTACGGATGCACAATGGGTTCAAGATACGATTGTGAAAGCAACCGCAGAATTACGTTCGACCTCCCCGAACGGACCAGCCTTTGCGGAAACAGTCAACACCATCCTTGAACGCGAGAAGAACTGGGTGAAATGGAAGAACGACCTATGCGCACCGTTTGACCGCGAGCCATGGAGTACAGAGTTGGATGGCAAGAAAGTCGGGCTCGAGGAAGCGACGAGGGGATTACGCGAAAAGAGAAGAGAGGAGCCTGAGGAGTGGCAATGGAGTCTGGGTTCTCAACCATTGACAGAGATTTGGGAAATGGGATATAGAGACCTTTTTGACCTCCAAAGTCCCTTCCAGTTGAGTCGTCTTTGATCTTCACTCCGGGGATTCATGTTGCTGACTGCTATGCTAGGGCGGGCGATGTCAAAGACTTTGTAAAAAAGATCAAGCAAGAAGACGCTCGAATCGACATGCGGAAGAAAACTCTGGCGAAGAGTGCGGAACGGATAGCTCAAGCTCGAGCCAAAGCTGCTGGTACCCAAGCCCCACCAGCAATGGAAGCACCAACTTTGTCGCAAGAAATGGCTACGGGGCCTGTCAAACTAGAGCCACCGGCTACTCTGCCTATTGCTGAATCTCCAATACATCCCTCGCTACCTCCTAAACCTGGGACCTCTGTACCGGCAAGGCTACCGGGGATCGAAGGTCCTTCGGCTCCCCCGGTGGTTGCAGCCCCGACCCCGGCACCACCGACGACCATGACGGTAGTACCACCAGTCTCCGCTCCACTCACCGACGAACAAATACTGAAACTCGAAGACGTAAGAAACATCGACCCTCATGTTCCAATGCACCAGCTCACGTACCTATGTAGAATAAACAACGGTGGTCGTGGCTGGCCTTGCGAACATCGCGAGATCAGCACCTGCAGCACTTCGGTAAGATCGGCACAGGTGACGTGCTCCTCCTTGCGCAAGAGATTGACGCGGAGAAAGAACGAGAACGTGAGCGAGAGAGGGAAAAGGAGAGGACGCAAAAGGCAGACGAGATTGGGCCGAATGCCAACGCTGCTGGCGAGTCTACCCCAATGCCAGTCGAGGACAAAAATATGTCAGATGTCACGAGTAATACGGGTGCTCCTCCAGATGGTGAAGGGGATGTAGGGATGGAGGAACGATAGCATTGTACGATGTTAAATTACGTTCATGCGCAGTCCGATCACGATATCCGATTGAGTATGGACAACATTGCCGGCAACATGTGGTTCGCGTGTCAACGACCCGAACTACATAACTTTTTTTCTCCAACCCTCTACTGACAGTCCGATCTAATCCAAGCAATCATGTCCACCGAGAACGGTCTACGAGTGCGTTGGCCCTCGAATCTGAATTCCAACCCTTCACCTCATGATCTTTGTAGCGCGTCCTGGTTACCGGCGGAGCTGGTTACATTGGTAGTTATCCTCTAATGAACATTCTCGGCCTCCCGAATCGCTGGCTCACCCGACGGTAGGCTCTCATGTCGTCTATTCCCTACAGAAGACAAGAAGATACAAAGTGATCACGATCGATAACCACCACAATTCACATCCTACTGCGTTGACACGTCTTGCGGAACTCGCGCGCGATGCGCTGCCTAAAGACGCAACGGAGGCGGACAAAGACAGTGCCGAGCTTGACGCTTTCCAATGTAACCTGACGAACGCCGATCAGGTTAGGACAGTCTTTGACAAGTATGGCAAGGGCGGCATCTGGGGCGTGGTCCACATCGCCGTGCGTAATTGATGCTGTGCGCACGAGATACAGGCCTGGCTAACGGAGGGTGGTCGGTGACGGATAGGCTTACAAGGCGGTCGGCGAATCGGTCGAGATACCGCTGACGTATTATGCCAACAACGTCTCTGCGACGATCTCGCTCTTGCAGATCATGTCCGAGTATGATTGTACTCGGATCGTCTATTCCTCGTCGGCAACCGTGTATGGGACGCCCCCCACCATTCCGATACCAGAGACGACTCGCCTGAAGGCGGATAGTCCGTACGGAAGGTCCAAAGTGATGTCAGAGACGGTCATCGATGATCTGTGTCATGGTACGCTGTGAACTGCTTTGATCGGTGGCTTTGCTCACGCTAGCGCAGCTGAACCTGAGCGTTGGCGTGCTATTTCTCTTCGCTACTTCAAGTGAGACGCACGATTTTTTCTACGAGTTGAATCCTTACCGAGTTTGGTGTAGCCCCGCCGGAGCGCACCCTTCTGGATTGATCGGAGAGGACCCTCGTGGCCGGCCTGGCAATCTCTTGCCACTGTTGGCCCAAATGGCCATCGGGCGGGTGGATGCTTCTACGCTCAAGGTGTTTGGAAACGATTATCCCACTCCGTAAGTTAACACGTGGGCATTCTTTCCGCCGCTCATTGACCGATCCAGGGACGGCACGTGCGTCCGGGACTACCTCCATGTGCTCGACCTGGCATCTGGGCACCTGCTTGCCCTGGACGCACTTGAACCAAACTCCGCCGTCTTTGACAACTGCCCCGACGAAGCTCGGTACAAGGCGTACAACCTCGGCAAAGGCCGCGGTATGAGCGTTCTTCAGATTGTGGAGGCGATGAAGAAAGCGACGGAGTTCGACTACAAGTATGAGATTATTGGGAGGCGGTGCGTTCCATGTGCGACTTCATCTCGACTTCGCCGCTAATTGCCACCGACACAGACGTGGGGACGTCCCTGATCTGACAGCGGACCCCTCCCTTGCGGAGAAGGAACTTGGATTCAGGGCGCCACAGACGCTGGAGGTGATGTGCAGGGACCTGTGGAACTGGCAGACCAAGAATCCGCAGGGGTACGATACGAAGCGATGATGAGACGATATAGCTACGGATGGGTCTAATAGAACGAACCTAGTTCCGGGTTCGGACCGAATCAAAGTGCACGTGTTACATAAGCAAGGGGTGTACCGAGCAGGAGGCGGATCGCATCTCTACACGCTGATCTATCCTCCACAATGGTTCGTACCCTGAAACGTGCAGAGACGAGTCACTTGAATACTGTTCTACAGTCTTCGTCTGGCTGGGAAGTTCGCATGTCGAGCAGACATGGGGTGCCCTACTATTTCTACAGCGAGACCAAGACATCGACCTGGGATCGGCCGCCAGAGCTATCCGAGGAGGAGGTACTCAAAATTCCCGGGGCAGAGTTGCTCAAAAAGCAAAGTGGGAACGCGCAGATCAGGGCGAGCCATCTGCTTATTAAACACAAGGACAGTCGACGCCCATCGAGCTGGAAGGAAGTACGTGATCCCGCGATCTTCCCATCGCGCACCCCTGAAATTGTTACGCAGACCACGATCACTCGGTCCAAGGACGAAGCGATCGCCATTCTGCGAAAGCACCACGCCGAGATCAAGGACGCCACGGACAAGGCCGCCAAGTTTGGAGAGCTCGCCAAAGTGCATTCCGACTGTTCCTCGCACGACAAGAACGGCGACCTCGGCATGTTTGCGCACGGCCAGATGCAGAAGCCGTTCGAGGATGCGGCGTTTGCGCTCAAGGTGGGAGAGATCAGCGATATCGTGACCACGGACAGCGGTGTTCATATCATCATGCGAACGGAGTAGAGGCGCTCGTTACTGAGTATTGATGTACGATAGGTCGACGAACATGTGTATTATGACGAGCGGGATTGGCCGCCTACTATGTCCGCACTGGCTGCGGAACTTTCTTTTTGCATACCCACCGACTCGGCGCTGGAATCCTTGAACTTGAACTCAAACAGCCACGTCGCCCGCGCAAACCCCTATTTCATAGAGGTAGTATGCCTAGATCCTCGGAGCATGACGTTCTCACCTCCATCCCGACCATCTTGGTCCCGACGCTCGCCGTGCTAGTGCCCATTGCTTACATGCTGTTTTCCAGGCAAAGTTTCTTCGGTGAGTCCGAACGAAGTCTCCGCACCCTGACTACCTTACTTTCGTGGCAAGACCCATAACCTGCGCTATCAGAATCCATCTCATATCTGATCTTCTCAGGCCAACAGTCGCCGCCCCAAAGCAAGGATGCAATAAAAGCAGATTCGTCGACGACAGATTGCTCGACGTTCGACACCTCGAACCTTCAGGTCACCAAGATCCTCATCCACCCCATCAAGGTATCACTGAGACACGACCGTCGTTTTCCCGCTAACGTTGTCACATTCTAGAGCTGCAAAGGCACATCAGTTCGAGAAGCCAGGTACACGTTGCAGGGCCTGGAGGTGCGTCCTTATGAGGGCCTTGCGCCCACGTGTTGTTCATAACCCCACGATCATCAGCACGATCGAAAATGGTGCGTCATCAGGGCGGACAGCCACGTCGTCGTGACAGCGCGGCAAGTGAGCAAGGTGCGCGGTTTGTTTCAGTGGTCCCTGCCTGTGCTGACTGCAACCTCGTGGTGATGTAGATCGTGTTGATTCACCCGCGTATCATCACAGACCCTTCTGATCCAGAAGGCGGCCTTCTCGAGGTCACGTTCCCAGAAGATTCGGGGTGCGAAGCGTTCTCGCTTCCTCTCAATCCGAGTCCAGACACGTTCAAGAAGTGGAAGAGGTGAGGGGCATAACTGACTATTTCCACGCTCCACTCAGCATGTTGATGGGCTAGCCTCGACGACGTGGAACTCTGGGATCAAAAGGACATTCAAGGATACATTTGTGAGACCCCCTCTGGTCGATCGCCGTCAGCGATTCTGTCAGAGTATGTCGGCTACCCTGTCTACCTGATGGTCAAGGGCCCGCGCGTGCGGATCTGTCCCCCCACACTCAGGTTTCCGGAGCTGGATGCGCCTGCGTACTTCCAGGATGGCTACCCACTGTTATTGATATCCGAGGAGAGCGTAATGGCTGTCCAGGAACGGATTAGAGATATGGTGGGCATCCAAGGGGTCGGCGAGAAGTGGGGCGAGGAGGAATTAAAGGTTGAGCGGTGCGTGGCACGCTCAGCTATAGCCCCAGGGCTGACGTGTCATGTAGCTTCCGACCCAACATTGTCTTCAAAGGGGCCGGCCTGCCCTTCCTCGAAGACGTGGTGACCGAGCTCCGCATCTCTCCCAGTGGAGAACCAGAGGATGGGACGAGGGGTATCGTCCACCTCGTGTCCAAGTGCGCGCGTTGTTTGGTACGACGCTGTGTTCGAAATGAATTGGGCTGTACCCTGACCCCGACGGTTCCCACAGCTACCTAATGTCGACCCAGCGACGGGCATCCGCGATGCTGCGGTCCCATACAAGGTTATGATGAAGTTCCGGAGAGGGTTGGACCCGGAGCGACTGAGCGCGCCGTGCATTGGGTGCAACGGCGTGTTCACCGGCGAGGGGGTGGTGCGAGTGGGCGACAGGGTGCATGTGCGGGAGATGGGGGACGTGTAGATCGATGCGTACATAGCCAGCGTCGGTGCAACGGGGAGATTTCCATTTCAGTCCGTCCGGGCAGGGACATGTCCACAGCCAACTCTCCCTCGAAACCACCACCGTCCCTTTCCCCTCCGCCATGATGGCCATCGGGAAGTGGATATCCTTCAACCAGCCCGCCTCCGCCGTTCCAGACGTCCCCGACCCAAAACCCGTTCCGGCCCCGTCCACCGCAGACGGAAAGCAGTTTGGCCTCGAGAACGTACGTGCACCGCTCCTTCTCCTTCTTCCCCGTCTCACCGTCCTCGTAGTTTGGAAATACCTGGTCCGTCTCCCGCCCACCGCCCGCCACAGTCGCTGACATACGCCCTCTCTTCCCAGCTATGCCAATTCCGTGCTCCAGGCTCTCTATTTTTGCAGTCCCTTTCGAGATCTCGTCATTCAGCACATTGATCCCTTCGCTTCCGTCCTGTCGTCGCACTTTGCACCAACCCACTCCCCCGCCTCCCCCGCCTCCCCCGCGTCGCCCACTCGCCGCAAACCGGAGCGAAAGTCAACCCAGGATCCCCCTCCGACGAATGCCGTTTCGCAGCCTCTGACGCCGCCCACTTCGTCCGCCCCACGCACCCTCTTCTCCGCGCTCCGTGCCCTGTATATCCATATATCCAAGAACCCCGCCGACAAGGGCACCGTCGCTCCCCGTGCATTCATAGAGAAGCTCAGGGAAGTAAATGAGGCATTCAGGAACACCATGCACCACGATGCGCACGAGTTTCTCAATTATCTGCTGAACCGGATTGTCGAGGAGATCGAGGAAGAGAGGAGACAGCGGCTAGTTTCTGGCGACGACCGTACGTCCGTACTTGGTTGCCACCCTTTTTGTCGTGCTGACGTCGTGTCTAGTGCCACGTTCGATGAAGACTTCTTCTACCGCCTCCCATCCCCCCGTCATGACCGCAAGCACGTCCTCGAGTACGCCGTCTGACGCGACTTTCATACATCAGATATTCGAAGGCACACTGACGAGCGAAACTCGATGTCTGACATGCGAAAATGTGCGTCATGCGCGCGATATAATGCCTTCCATGTCACCTCACCGCGCTCACACAGCTGTCCTCCCGCGACGAGTCGTTCCTTGATCTATCCATAGATATCGAACAAAACTCCAGCGTTACCGCTTGTCTCCGGCAATTCAGTGCAAGCGAAATGCTCTGCCAAAAGGAAAAGTTCTTTTGCGATGCCTGTTGCGACCTGCAGGAAGCCGAAAGAAGGTTCGTGTAGCAATCAGGCACTCGGCGGCGCACATTACTGACAACGGGCGCAGGATGAAAATAAAGCGGTTACCGAACGTGCTCGCCCTTCATTTGAAGCGTTTCAAATACCAAGAAGACGTGCAAAGATATACCAAGCTCACATACCGCGTTGCATTTCCCATGGAGCTCCGTTTGTTCAACACCGTGGATGATATCCCAAATCCAGACCGGCTATACGAACTATTCGCCATCGTGGTCCATATCGGAAAGTGCGTGACTAACGTTCCTTGGCATTTTACCTTTCTCTGACAGGGCTCTATCAGCGGCCCGAACCACGGACACTATATCAGCATTATCAAGACTTTGGGTACCTGGCTCGTCTTTGATGACGAAACTGTCGAACCTATCAAAGAGAGTGAAATCTCAAGGTACTTTGGGGATTCTAATTCAGGGTCTGCCTATGTGCTCTACTACCAGGCTATGGACGTTGACCTTTCAGCTCTCGGGCTCAGGTCGGCTAGCCCTGGGCCCGTGACGCAGCCTGTGGCGCAATCAGAGCTGCCACATGCGCAGCTGGATGATTCTCCACTATCCACAACGCAGTCAATTCCACCGCTTCCCCCGGGTCTCACCGAGGATAATGTGACCAGCTCCGTCACCGTGCCTGAGGTTCTCCCACGACCGACTACCCCTCCAATACCCATACAGGTCCCGCTGGAACCCCCTGAGAAATCCCCCCGTAAGGTGCCGTCACAGTTCTTCAAAGCTGCACTTGGTCGTCCAGCTACGGCTGGACGTAAATCTTCGCGCGCTGACGCTGTAACTCGATCATCCCAAGATGAAAAGTTCAGCACCATGCCCAGGCCGACGTTGTCACCGATCACGATCTTTCCGAGGGACGACCTCAAACCTTTGGATGGCCACGTGGCTGGTGCTGTCAACGGGAAGGAAAAGGATTCTGATAGGAGCATGATGGGCTGGTTTCTCCGGCGATCGGCCAAAGTGGGCAGGCCTCGACCATTTTCAGAAGGAAACGCAGATATACCCCCTCTACCTCACGATGACCATGCGGCACCCGGCTCGCCTGGGTGTAATCAGTCCGTCAGCTCATCATCGAACAGTTCGAAAGATTCTCGTCGTGCATTCGATTCACCATCTCGTGCTTCTCCTCGCGTCTCGCCACTCCCTCTTGGCAAATCTTCTCCACACTCACACTCTCGAGTCAACAATGCGGCACACGAGACGCACTCGAGGAAATCATCGTCTTCCGGGCATTCCAATTCTGCTCCTATATCCCCGACCCCCGACCGACAACCACCTTCACGACCCCTACCTGCGATACCCGCATCTCCACAAACACCGAACCACGAAACCTCCTCCCCGACTTTAGACCATGGTCGCGCGCAACGGCACCCTGGAAAGGCTTCGAGCAGAGATTTCAATCTCCCGCAGTCCCCCAAATTAGCCAGCCGGCCTTCGACCTCTGCCAGCCATAAAAAGGCCCATCCTTCTCTTCGCAGTGCACCGCCCAGCACTTTGCAAGTACCCCGGACCAACACGACGACAGGCAGATCGAGTTCCAAGAAGGACCTCCCCCCCGAGAGGCCAAGGTCTGCGCACGCTTCATATCCGGTCACGTTTTCGCCACCGCCCGTTCCAGTACCCCCTTTACCCCTGCACGTGCTGCCCGTGAGCGCGACACCGATCGTCGCTAGAAAGCCAGGAATGCGGAAGCTCAGTCTGAGCGGGCCGATACTCGGGTTGATGAAGCGAGACAAGCACTAACGGGCGTATACCACTGTCCTCTGACGATTCGATCCTCGGCACCGTCCTCGATCGCGCGTATCCGCCTACTTTCTGTCGCCTCGTGCTGCACTTATATATCCCTCCGTCCGTTCGCTTTCTTTTGCAGGATGGAATTACGCTTCGCCTACGTCATGCACCGATTATTCCCCTTCCAATTTTTATACTCATACCTCGCAAGGACATGTAATGTAGTTCGATCACGGTGTTGTAGGGTATGTTCTGCTTAAGCAGTAGATTTACAAAAAGGTTCGCGTCGGAAGGATGGAAAGGTGTATCGACAATGCAACGAGAGTGAGGTGAAAACAGACAAGGAGCGAGATAACGAGATCCAAAAAAAGAATCACAAATCTAACATGCGTACGTCGGCAAGAGGAAGCGGCCGCCGTTGTCCGTCGGGTGCTAGATAAAAAAAACTGAGAAATGACGCCATCCACCGGCACGACGAAACGTACCTTGCACGGGCGCCTTTGCGAAATCGATCACGTGCAAACATCCATCATCAGGCTTGACATAAAACACCCGCCCGGTACCCTCGTCCCACGCGATCGCCTTGACCCCGGCCCGCAAATCCGCCCGAAGGTCCGGCGTCAGACTAAACTTGCACATGACGCCCTCGCGACTCTGCACCGCGCCGCGCATCGCGCTCTCAAAGAGCCCGTTCCGCGCGGCGGCGTACCCCGCCGTACCGTCGCTCACCGAAAAGTGGCTGTAGAACCCGCGGATGGAGAGCCGCTCGGCGATGTCGTCCGTCCGGGTGACGTACACGAGCGAGCGTTGGTTGCCGGGGAGGACGAACCCCCGGCAGAGCCCGCGCGTCTTGTCGTGCTCCCAGGTCACGACGTGGTGGTTCCCCGCGACGAGGTTGCCGAGCCAGTAGTGTGGCGTGGACAGCATGCTCTTGGGGAGGAAATGTCGTGGAGTGGGGTTGATCATGAGTTCGTGGAAACGCGTGCCGCCTTCGCTACGGTAAAAGATGGTGATGGGCGGGTGCTCGGCGCCGTCGGCAGGGTTGGCGCAGGGCACGCTTTCGTGGTCGCTTGGATCGGTGATTTGGATGCCTTCGACGTCGTCGGCGCGGAAACTCATCGTCTGTTGCGCAAACGTGCTCTGCATTTCGTTGTCACCGAAATCGGGAATGTTGAACATGGCAATCGTGATAAGGTCTTGAGTCATCGGCGGCGCACCAATATGGTGGTCGACGTTAGGGATTGTTGGCAGTTTGATAGCGCGGAGGACGAGGATCTGACCCTGGTGGGGCAAGATGCGTAAGTTGCATATGCTATGGTGCTGCATCGATGGGCAAATAAGTACGGTAGACGTCCACATAGTGCGACTACTCACGTTTGAAGAAAACGGTTCCTCACGGGCACAGCAGAGCGTGGAGAGCATACCGACCCCAGTCAACTCCTTGAAGACGACCGTTTCATGATTTTTTACGACTGCCAGAGTTGGGATCCCTTCAATAACTGCCAGATCGACCGCTCCAAGTTCCGTAGCGCTCCGCAAAACGCACAAGAGACGAAATGGTGGCGGCTGGGACGCAGCATAGCGAAAGAATGCGGTCGAACCAGGTACAAGAGCAGGGTCCGACAAGGCGTCGAGCGTCTCGAGGGAGATTTGCAAGCACGTACACGCATACTGAAGAGGAACCGGCGGATCAATCTGTTTTCTCGGGTTGTCAAAGATAGGGTTATATATCGACGGGTCCACGCTGCGACACGCGTCAGGCCATGATAACACAGAGCGACGACGAGACTGACCCAGACTCGCTGTAGCGCGTTGACATTTTGCGACGGACGTACGCAATGACGATGCTCGGCGTTCCGTCGATGGTCATGTATCTAGCCTTGAGGTTATATGCTTTTCGCCTGACGGGTGTCTCCGCCAACGGGACGACCCCGCCTATACGGTGATCGAGCGCGAACACGACCAGCGAATAGTGCGTCCTGGCTAGGTTGCACACGGACGCGACCATGTACTTGCCGCCGGGGAGAACGACCATCGACTGGATGAGGCGGTGGAGTTGGAACGAATCCCGCGAGAGGGGACATGGGTTGGGCGATAGCCAGTTCTTTTGGAGCGATATGGACCGCGTGACGAGCCTCTCCGCCTCAAAGGAGGTGAGGTACTGCGACGAATGGCGGTGCGAGGGGGGTCGCTGGGGCGCGTTGGAGCCGATGCGTTTGAGGAAGGTCTTCCAGATAATGCCTTGGTGCGTGAGGTTGTAGTACAACTTGCTGACCTGTCGTACGTGAAACGCATGCGACGCGGAAGTGAGCAAGATGGAGGACATACCCGTCGCAAGGAAAGAATGTCTTCGATGTCCAGGTAGCTGAAGACCTCCATGAGAATATCGTCTGAAAGCGCGTTCAAAGATGGGAGCTTCTCTGGAATGGATACACGCGTATCCCACGACCGTCCTGCGCGACCTGCACGCAGTGAGGTACATGATGGGAAGGTAAATCGCCGTGCCCACGAGCTGGAAGGAGTCATCGATCGAGAAAAGACGAGTTTGGAGTCACGTCAAGCATTTCACATATAAAACGAGTTTTCTGGTTTGCGGGGTCGGCCTTGTTCTATGCAGGAACTTGAACGTCGCCTCGAAATCATGACGACGATGTCTGAGGAGAATACAAGGACTCTTGTCGCGTGAACACAACACTTGCCTTGTTTGGTCTACAGTTTGTCGTTCTTCTCAAATTTAGGCGCCAAGCATCAAGCTTGAATTCCTAAACAAGAATCACACTACACTGGACCTACGAATGCAAGTACTTTATGACTTTTTCGAAACCTCTGGATCTTGGTACACCGCCCAAAACTAGTCGCAAACCTTTACTACCAACTTACCGACCGTCTTACCACCTTTCAAGTCCATCTGCGCCTCTCTCACACCATCCGCAGTGAAGGGATACTCCTTGTGGACAAGAGGGTTCAAGGCCCCGCTCTCCACGAGCGACCACAGTTTGCTTCCGTAATATAGCGACTCCTGCGGGGTGTAGATGTAGTTGTGCAACCTAGCACGGATCGTAAAGGTTGGCGGACTGATCATCGCGAACTGAATATGAACTTACGTTGGTCTCAAGAGCTTCAAATTCTTCGGGGAAAGGAGCAGCGGTGCAAAGGGTTCCACAGCGCCGGATGCGTTGCCCACGGAGACAAGGGTGCCCTTTCTTCTCAGCATCTCAAAATTTGACTTAAACCTGTTCGACGGTCAGCGATCAAGGACGATTGCCATTGTGCAGGACTGACGTGTCCTTCCCAACACCATCAAAGGAGGCATGGACACCAACTCCGTTCGTTATTTCCAGGACCCTTTTCACAGTATCTTCTGCCTTATAGATGATGACGTGGTCCGCCCCGTTCTTCTTCGCAAGTGCTGCTTTCTCCTCACTAGAAGTCGTTCCGATGACAGTAGCACCGCGAGACTTGGCGACTTGGGTGAGCAGAAGGCCCAAACCACCAGCCACAGTATGGATAAGTATGATGTCATCCTTTTGGACGTTATATGCTTCTTCCATAAAGGATACTGCAGTGAGTCCTTGAGTGAGTATGGCAGCCGCGACGCGCGTGGAGACGCCATCGGGGACGGGATGAGTCACCTCCCACGAAACAGAGATGTACTCTGCATGTGAACCCAAGGCGCTCTGCACGACGGGTTCCAATCAGACCTAGTTCGGCAGGACTCGGGGATGGACGTACCACGGCGATACGACCGCCCAATTTATATCCGCGTTTCTGAAAGTCGGGGTTGTCGAGCACTTTCGGGTCTGAGGGCAAGCCGACGATCACTCCAGCTGCCTCTTCGCCAAGCGTATGGGGGAGATAGGGGACCTTGTAGAGACCTTCTCTGTGCCACGGGCGGTAAGAACGTTGCACAGCCGAAACTGATCACGAATAGGGGAAGATCTCGCCTGAAATAAGTGTCAATGAAATTGACACCCAGATACTCGATCTTGGTTCCCCGAGTTAGCCTAGCGATGCATATGGAACGACAGCGCTACCTTGACGACGATATGATCGGGGCGGACTTCTGGAAAGGGGATCTCCGTCTTCTCGATGACTTCTGGCCCACCAGTTTTCGCGATGGTGATGGCGTGTACCTTGGAAGGGTAGGTCATCTTCTACAACAATGAGGGAAAAGATAGGAGAGGGTGACCTGCCTGAATTAGAGATGTTTACTGTAAGACCACCTTTCTTCCGGGCGCCGATCCGGCACTGACAAAGATCCTGGCTAACCCCGGGAGAGCGGGCATCAAACGAGTGACACGTACTAGTACTTTGTATACACATCACCGGAAATAATGCACACCGTGACTAGCAATCCGCAATTAGTACGGTATGCCGAGTCATCATTATACCAATCAATCAAATCTTACTGCTTGTTCAAGCGATATTTAATCTAGGCGCCCTGGATGACACTGAATGGATGTCAAATGCCCACGCCAAACAAAATCATGTTACATTGGATCCATAGACGCGATACCTTGCAACTTTCACGAGATCTCCGCTGGGAGGTACCATACGAAACTAGTCACAGACCTTTATTATCAGTTTACCGACCGTCTTGCCACCTTTCAGGTCCATCTGCGCATCTCTCACGCCTTCTGTCGTGAAGGGGTATTCTTTGTGAATGATCGGGTTCATGGCCTCACTCTCCACGAGCGCCCACAGTTTGTTCCCGTAATACAACGACTCTTCCGGAGTGTACGTGTAGTTCCCCAACCTAGGACGGACCGCAAAGGTCGGCGGGCCGATCGTCGCGCACTGAACATGAACTTACGTCGGTCTCAAGAGCTTCAAGTTCTTCGGGGTAAGGAGAAGAGGCGCAAAACCTTCGACGGCTCCAGACGCGTTACCCACGGAGACGAGGGTGCCCTTTCTTCTCAGCATCTCAAAGTTTGACTTGAACCTGTTCGACGGTCATCAACCAAGAATGAACGTCACCGTAAGAGACTGACGTGTCCTTTCCAACACCATCAAAGCAGGCATGAACGCCGACTCCGTTCGTGATCTCCAGGACCCTCTTCACGGTGTCTTCCTCCGTGTAGATGATGACGTGGTCAGCGCCGTTCTTCCTGGCGATCTCTGCCTTTGCCTCGGTGGACGTCGTCCCGATGACGGTCGCACCGCGAGACTTGGCGAACTGGGTGAAGAGAAGACCCAGACCGCCGGCGACGGTGTGAACGAGTATGACGTCGTCCTTTTGGACGTCGTACGATTCTTCCATGAGACTTATCGCGGTGAGACCTTGGATGAGCACCGCGGCCGCGAAGCGCGTGGAGACGGTGTCGGGGACGGGATACGTCACTTGCCATGGAACGGAGATGTACTCGGCATGTGCACCCAAGACGTTCTGCACGACGGTCCGATCAGACTTCGCATAGCTGGACGAGAGATGGACCTACCACGACGATATGACCGCTTAATTTGTATCCGCGCTTCTGGTAGTCGGGATCGTCAAGCACTTCCTGGTCGGAGGGTAAGCCGACGATCACTCCAGCAGCTTCTTTGCCGAGCGTGTGTGGTAAGGAAGGGAACTTGTAGAGACCTCCTCTGCACGATCATGAGAACGCTGCATCATGATAACCGAGTGCTGAATAGGGGGAGATCTTGCCTGAAATAAGTGTCGATGAAATTGACACCTAAGTACTCAATCTTGCTCCACAGTGTTAGTCTAGGTAATGCATGTCCGTGAGCGACGAAGGTACCTTTATGACGATATGATTAGGGAGGACCTCTGGAAAGGGGATCTCCTTCTTTTCGATTACTTCTGGACCGCCATACTCGGCGACCCTGATAGCTTGAATCTTGGAGGGGTAGGTCATTGTTGGCGGAGAGAAGAGCCGAGGGCGTTAAAAGTTGACGATACCACCCGATGATGGCATTGCGGGTGTTTTACTGCAATATCGCCATCCAGCTCCTCGGATGGCGCAAATGCGCCACTTGCTGCCAGTGGTAAACGTCTTGTGTTCAAACGACCCTGGCGCATCAAATGGTGGAGACGATTGACATGGACAGGTGGAACGACATTTTATATACAATGACTCGGAGGAAAGGGACAAACTCGAAGAAATAGTAGTTATATCACACGAATGCACATCTAGACCTATGGTGTGCGATCATTATATAGACCAGTATCAAGTCAATCTTACTACGCTGCAGTCGCTTATCCGCAAAAAGCCAGTGCGAGTATCTGATATATCAGCGCCACTTGCTCGCTCCTCTGTACCATCTCTGGGCGCTGCTCTCGTAAGGCATCAATCTCCTGGGCGACCGGGTCGGGTTGAGTTAACGGGCCGAGTAACGATGGGGTGGTAGGGGCAGGGCCGGTGGAGTCGAATGGAACGGAGGAGCTCGTATTAAGAAGGTTGTGGAAGCGAAGAAGCGAAGATAACGCGATAAACGTTCCCGTCCTTCCCACCCCCGCGGAGCAGTTGACCATCATAGGCGGATCAGAATCGCCACCCCTTTTGTTGATGCGATGTACCAGCCTCACAAACCCGAGCAAACTCTCCTGATCTTCTTCCTCCGGGATCCCATGGTCGGGCCACGCAACGTACAACATGTGTGTGAAGGAGAAGGCACGCGAGGGATTGCCATCCTGGGGGACGACGGAGAGCTTGCTCTGGATGCAGTTGGCCTCCTCGATCGTCTTCCGATCTTCCAACGTCACGACCCACGGCTGCGCATCGACTCCAGGCTCAGGTCCGATCGTCATGGACTCCCCGACGGTGATCGGGAAGTACGGATATGCCTTGATGCGCCCGTTCTCGAAGTTGAGCGTCAGCTGTACGACGGTGCGCACGCGGGTCCCTTCAGGGAGTACCGTATCCGGCGATGAAGAGGGCCCGATGGGCTGTCCGAGCACGCTGAGGAACGCGTGCGCGGTATCGCGCAGCGGAGCCTGCGTCGCGATCCACAACCTTTGTCCATGCAGCTCTCTGACCCAGCTCCCGTTAAAGTACCTGCCATTTCCCTCCCCACAACCTAGGCAGGCTGTCTCGGAGGTGCCCACGATGACGCGCGTGCGATCGTACGGCTCGATGTTGGAGTAGCGATTGCCCCATCGATTCGCGGGATCGCGACCGATCGCGACGGAGTAGTGTTTGGTGTGATCTTGTTTCTCTGGTGGCGGTGGGGATGACTTTCCGGGGAGGAGTTTGCGCAATGGGGATGAGCTGGAGGGTGGGGTGTTGCGATAGCTGGCGCGTTCCTTCTCCCGTTTGGAGAGCTCTGCGATTACGGCGCGCTGGTAGGTAGGCTCACTTGATTGTGCGAGCCACAGAGGGATGGTAGCGGTTGGATTGGCGGGCATGTCGATGGAGATGGGCTGCAGGGTTCAAGTTATATAGACCGGTCAACATTCATAAACACGTGGAGCCGTTCATATAGGCACAGCAACACGAGTAACCTAGTACCGGATGACACGTTCCTACACAGATATACAGCAAGTGAGGCGGATACAACACAGACCGATCCTGTGAAAACGCTCAGCGCTCAACGTTCAACCATGGCGAGCGCCTACACGTCGCTCATAACATCGGATACCAAGATCAAGTCAGTCTTCTCTTCAAGCGTGCTGCCGATATTGACGTTCCAAGCCATTAGGGTTAGCTCGGTACTCGACAAGACGGTCGGCAAGAAGCACCTGACAGATGGGAGCCCAGAGACATGCTGGACTTCTCAACAGGTGCGATACAGCTTGAGATAAGAAGCGCTACAGACTGACTAGCCGATCAGGGTCTTCCACAGTTTATTCAGCTTGTATTCCCTCATGCTGTACTCCCGCGGAGAATTGCATTGACTTTTCAAGGAGGGTTCGTTGGCACCCAATGCGCTATAGAGATTGCTGTATCTTCTATACAACCAGTGTGGACAACGTGGACTCATCTCCATCCAGAGGACGTCAATAGACGCCAGACATTCGAGTTACCTGGAGAGGAGGATAGGATCCAGTGTCTGAGGCTCGTCTTTGAGAAGAGCTCAGACTTTTTCGGTAGAATCACCATTTACGAGCTCCACGTCGAAGGCATGTTATAACTTGCGATATTCACTCGAGAGATACAATCAACCAGCTCCATTTCTTCAAGCGTGACAAGATCTACAGGTAACAAAGAGCTCATCATGGCGCGTAATCTCTCCGATCATCAGGCTTGACTAACACTCGCGCTGGGGACGCTACTGGTGGCTTGGCTCCGAGTCGCTACCGAACCGCTGGATGTGACAGAAGGTGTCTGGGGAAGAGCCGACCTCACAGACTGGAGTGAGCTCTGCGGGACAACGCCGGTGGGTGCAGCAGAAGGGGTCGAGGCAGGATTCGACGTCGGGGCTTGTCTGCGCATCCGTGGCACCGGTAACGAAAGCGACGCTCCGAGAGTGCTCAACAATCCGCTCGGTAAGCTACTGACGGGGAGAGCAGGTAGGCCAACGCTCGTCGTCGAGGGGGGTGACGCGGGTGGCGCAATGATTGAGGGCGTCGCACCAGATGAAGAAGGAAGCGCTCTGGGTAACCGGGCGGAAGCACTGGCAAGAACGCCTTGCACCTCTTGCTGGATGGCTTTCAACACCGAAGCTGACGTCGCGCTGACCCCGAAGAGACCTGTAACAGAGTTCACGAGCGAGGAAACCAACCCTGCGCCGTGGATCAGCAAGCGGAGAATCGGGGAATACAAGGCGTGAACCTGTGATGTCGTCGACAAGACCCCGGCGAACTGCGAGCGAGTCGTCGAAGATGGCAGTAGGGGCACCGCGAACGCCAGGTGCAACGGACTGGGCGAGCGCGAGAAGAGCGAGCGTGAGGAGAGTGAATCGCATGATAGAAATGTACTCGGTCAGAGCAAGACGCAAGTAGGAACAGGTCGATTGTTTTTTTATAGATAAGGCGGGTGTAGAGGAAGAGGGACGGGGAGGAGAGAAGGAAGGAGGGTAAGGAGACGACGTAGAGAGACAGACTGGTTTTATAGTCGAGGGCGGGCTACGTCATGGAATGCCAACTCGAGTGCTAGTGCATGTGTTCCATCTCCCACATCTCGTCCCCGATCGGCCGTCTGAGTCGTGTGCGCGTCTGAGACAACCTCAGGCTGCCCAGCGACTCGCCCATGCACGACGACAGCAGACACCAGCCCAGACTAGATGCACTGTAAAAACACGGTCAGTTTGGACGAGAATACGAGTGAAATACGGTTACATGAGCACGGCGAGCAACAGGAAGAGGAGCGCAAGTGACTGGTCCATAACAAGCAGTGCCACCGTCTCGGCACCTTCGGTCCTTGGCTCGAGCGCTAATATGTCGCCCCAAGCATGTTCAACCCTACACCAACGTCTCAGGAAGTATGTTTCTCTCTCTCTCTCTCTCTGGATGCCGTTGCAGGTGTAAAACGTGCTACGCAGTTGTCAACTGTCCCCAGGGACGACATAGAGACCAGGCCGTCCGGTCCAGAGTCGCACCCTGACCCGTACACACTCCGTGTCGGCCTCAAAACGGACGAGGAGCTCACCCAATTGCGCCATCGTAAGAAACATGGCAGGTCTCTCGAGTCGTACCACCGAAAACAAAATGATGTACGAGTTTTCCGACTCTTCTTCTACAACCCACTCATGAACTCGCCTCGTAGCTCATCCATTCGCTCCTCAAACCCATGGACGATCATACCAGAGAAGCCAAGGATAGCGAAGAGGCTTCTCGCCTCTCAGTAAGTTGTCTCGCCCTTTTCACCCGCATACATCTCATCACGCTCCGACCCAGATTAAAATCGCCGTCTGGGCAAGTCTCATCGCCAATTTCAGTCTTTGCGTCCTCCAACGTGCGTCTACCTTCTTTCCTTCCTCCGTTTGGCAGCCTGGATGATCACCACCTAGTCTACGCTGCCATATCTTCTGTATCACTTTCTTTGATTGCCACCGGAATCGATGCCTGTTTCGACTTTGGAAGCAACCTCTTTCTATACCTCATCCACAAGAAGGCAGAGAAAATGGACGTCAACAAATGGCCGGTGGGCGGCGCTCGCTTGGAGACCATCGGAAACATCGTTTACGGTAGGATGCTCACACCACTTTTTCCACATCTCTTTCCTCACGCTGGCCACAAGGTTCACTGTTCGTTGCTCGCGTAACACCAACTTCTTGGACTAATGTCTGCATAGAATGTCCTCGGTCAACCTCGTTGTCATTGTCGAGTCCATCCGCGACTTGCTGTCAACGCAGACCGAGAAACATTTCAACCTTCCTTCTATTCTAGCTGTCTCAGCGGCTCTAGGTGGATAGAACCCGTTTCCAAGGCTGACTACCTGGTCTGAAATCACTTCCCAGCGATCAAGATTTTGCTCTTTGTTTACTGTCATGCCCTGCGCTCCAAGTCTAGCCAGGTGCATATCCTTTGGGAAGATCATCGAAATGATATATTCATCAATGGCTTTGGTATGCTGTTTTGTTTATGTGTTCATGATCTGTTCCAAAGACGTTTAGGTATTCTTATGTCCGCTGGTGGCAGTCGATTGCGATGGTGGCTGGACCCTGTTGGTGGCCTTCTGGTGAGCACATGCTAGGGTTTCTCAGTCGTGGGCTGACAGTCCTTTTCAGATCGCCACGGGTGTCATTGTTGCGTGGGTGCATACTATCTATGAACAGTTCGGTCTCCTGGCAGGCAGATCTGCGCCGCACGACTTCATCCAACTCGTCATTTACAAGGCCATGACGTATAGCAACGATATACAGAAGATCGACACCGTCCGTGCATACCATAGTGGACCGGTCTGCTCCTTTCATGATGATTTCTCCGACTTGCGGGCTGATGTCTTGGCAGGATTATTTCGTCGAAGTCGACATAGTCATGGATGCCTCGACCCCTCTGTGGAAGGCACACGACATTTCCCAGCAGCTCCAAGATAAGCTCGAGGAACTGCCGAACGTTGAACGGGCATTTGTCCACGTCGATCATGAAACCACGCATACACCCGTGCGTTTTTCGCCTTGCCCCTGCCAACCAGTGTCATGACGGTGTTTTCCAGGAACATCGCAAGACTGTGTAGCTGCTTCTCGGATACGTACGTTGCATGCTGTCTGTATTAGTGTGACAAATACCCCCGATGTGTCAAGCCGTCGAAGTCATGGACTGCTGTGATATTTGTCAACTTACTTAGAGTTGGTCGCCACCGGTGTGCTGTTTTTGGGTATATGCATAGTTTTTTGGGATCGTTCAGAGTTCGGTGTTGGTAGATCGACGCGGTGCTGATTTCCATATAATCGCATGTCGGGTAACGAGAGGAATGGTCCTTTGTCGAGGCCAACCGGAGTGGTCGGTGACTTGATGATGACAAAACGAGCGAGTGTACGACGACGAGAGCCCTCGGGACACCGACCACGCCGACTCGCTTCTTTTCCTCTTCCTCGACGCCGAACGCCCATTTCCTTGCGATTATACCCCTGGCGCTTTGACTCGGCCACCACCGGGACTTATCACGCGACTCGGTACACGTTTGAACCATCTCTCCTTCGAACCTTCTCTCAGGCACACTAGAACATGGTGAGCGACCCCGCGAGCCTGGTGAGCGCATGTCTCATCAGGTCGTCCCAGGATGCCAGACACCAAGACCCAGAGGAATTCTACGTGAAACAAGACAGGATCGGTACAATCCTGCCGTCCCCCCCGCTCGCAGACCACTCACCCACTCCGCAGGAAAGGGTTCGTTCGGCGAGGTTTTCAAAGGGTGCGTCTCCCTCTCCCCCTCTCCCCATTCGAACGTCTGATCCCTCCAAGGTACGACAAGAGGACCCAGAAAACCGTCGCCATCAAGATCATTGACCTCGAAAGCGCAGAAGACGAGATAGAGGACATCCAGCAGGAGATACAGATCCTCTCCCAGCTGGACTCTCCCCATGTAACCAAGTTCGTTCGATCATTGTTTGCTTGTCACCCGTGTGCGAATCGGATGAGATTGACATGCGACGCTTGATGCAAGATACCATGGTTCTTTCCTCAAGGGAACCCATCTTTGGATAGTCATGGAGTACGTCCTTGTTCGTCGGGCTGTGGCACGCGTGCTCACATGGCAACACAGGTATTGCTCGGGTGGCTCGTGCTCCGATCTGGTATGATGATCGTCTGGACGGAGTGTGGTTACTGAGAAGGCGACCAGATGAAACCAGGCGTGTTCAGGGAAGAGTACATTGCCATCATCGTCAAAGAGCTCCTCCGTGGCCTGGATTACCTCCACACAGAGGGAAAGCTTCATCGCGATATCAAAGGTATGTTACGAACCTCGGCGCATGCAGTGTCTGACGACCGTGCAGCTGCCAACATTCTCCTGTCTGCGACGGGAGACGTCAAGCTGGCAGACTTTGGTGTCTCGGGACAGCTTTCTGGAACTTTGTCTGCCAAGAAGAATACCTTTGTGGGCACACCATATTGGATGTCGCCAGAGGTGATCAAACAGAGTGGATATGACCACAAAGCAGATATTTGGAGTCTAGGAATCACTGCCATCGAACTCGCCAAGGGTGAACCGCCCTATGCAGAACTACACCCCATGAAAGTTCGCGATGGTAACCTATCACTATCTGCATGCCACACTGAATATCGTTCACAGGTCCTCTTTCTTATCCCAAAGAACCCTCCACCGCAGCTGGACAGCCATTTCTCCAAGCCGTTTAGAGATTTCGTGGCATACTGTCTACAGCGGGATCCGCGCGATGTACGATCTCCGTTTTCATTACACTGTACGTTCTATATGTGACCCCGAACCCGACAGCGTCCAACAGCCCACGAACTCCTCAAACACAAATTTGTGCGGACGGCCAAGAAGACGAGTTACCTCACGGAACTGATCGAACGTCATGAGCGGTGGAAGGCGGAAGGCGGAGAACGGCTCGAAGAGGAAGACCAAGCCGTGGCTCAGGACCAGTACGTACCCGCGCTCCCCACTCCCCACTGGCATCTCACGTTCCTTGACGACCACAGGCACACGAGCAGCGACCCCGAAGACCTCTGGGACTTTGGCACTGTCCGCCATGCCGGACGGACAATCGGGCGCGCCAACAACTCGATCAAGGTCTCTGGTCCGCCGCTGACGTGGGAGATGAACGGTTCGGGACGCGGGGACGCCGCTATGTCTGGCTCGCTCGCGACCAAGCGCACCTCGGGCTCTGTGACCAAGGCGGACCTGCCGCCCCTCCCGACGTCGCCCAAGTCCGCGCGCCCGTCGAGCGCGTACGAGCAAGCGACCGTGCGACACATGCCGAGCGGCGGACCGGGGTCGGTCGCCGGGAACGGCCAGGAGACGCAGACGCATGCGCGCACGCCGTCGGACGAGGAGGAGCCATACGCGAGCACGTACCCGCGCGGCGCGAGCGTCGAGCATAAGCGGGAGGTGGAGGACGACGAGGACGACCTCCCGGACACGACGATGCTCGATTCGGTCATCTTGCCTGCGATCGCTTCGGTGAGTGGCCTTTTTTGCGGCGCGCGTTGGCTGAGCGACTCACGGTCCTTATTCAGTTGTTCCCTCGGGTCTCGACGCAAGAGGCACGGGTGGCACTCAGCGCGTTGCAGCGTGCGTTTACGGAAGCGGAGCGCATCATACCCGGTGTCACGTTGGAACTCGTCAACGAGATCGTCGACTCCGTTGAGCGGGTCGAAGACGACCAGCAGTGATACCGGGGGTAGGAGCGCGTCGGAGTAGTAAATCAGACCATCTCGGCTTTGTGCTTGCTTTTTTCCATCCTAATTCCTTTTTCGCCGTCCACGCATTTACATTCTGGACTGCCACTGAACCCTTTTTAATCCTACTACGTACGAGCGAGCGAGCGCAAGGCTGTCATTCCCATCTCGTCTGTATATCGTGTAACATTCATCGAACAAGGGACCTGGGCGTGCGCAGTATCTCCGCCGGGGGCTCGTGTGAGCCGTGTATCTCAACTCTCTGGATGGACCGTCCGTTTCTTCTTGGCAGACGACGAGCCCTTCTTCTTTGCTCGCGTGACCTTGATCGGTTCTGGCGTGCTTGCCCTGGCGTCCTCCTCGGGCACCTCGTATTGCTGGAACGACCGCAGTGACGACGGCGGCGTTATCCGGTCGAACAGACCTGGCGTGTGTTGCAGCGAGACCGGGGCCGACTCTTGACGAGGCAACTCTGGAACGGCACTCCCTGGCATCTCGCCTTCCTTCTCCACGACGAACCGCGGTGGCGCCGAACGAGAGGTGTCGTTGCGAAGAGCAAACAGACGCGGTTCCTCTGAGAAGTCGAATCAGCGATGGCAAGTCATGCTACAACGGTGGACGTCACCTTTGGGTAGCGGTGATGGCAGATCGTCCAGCCGCACCACCGGTATCGACTCCACGTCGAGGACCGTCTGCGTCGGTCTGTCGTCCGTGATATAATACGGGTCCTCTCTCAGCCTCTCCAACCGTTCCGCCTTGAGCTACACCATAACGAAAGACTACATCAGTACGGTACGCGCACGAACGCGGGTAAACTGACCCGTTCGCGCTCGGCGCGCTCCTCGGCGGTCTCTTCCGGTTCTTGGGGTACGAGCTCCTCCACCGCCGACGTCTCCTTGCGCTTCTTCTTGCCTCCTTTCGTCTTGGTACTGTTCGTCTCCTTCTCCTTTCCCTTCTTGCTCTTCTTCACCCTTTTCTCGACCTCGTGACTCTCGTCCTCGACGAGGGGCTCCTGCATCGCGGGCACGATCCACGCGTCGAGATCGAGGCCTTCCGGAACGGGCACGCTCGCCTGCGCGGCCGGCGCCACCGGTCCGAGCTCGTATGCCGACACCAACGGCCGAATCAAGTACAAGCTCTTTGGGAAACTCGGCTCGGCGACGGGATCGAAGCGCGAGACGAGCGCGTCCGCCGACCCGTCCTCTCCCCTGAGTCGGTACGCCGCCAGGTCGTGCTTGACGAACGTGTACAGTTGGAGAATGTTGGCAGCCTGAAGCGCCTTGCGTCGGTCAAGCGGCGCGTCGAGACGGACCGAGGACTCACCCGTTCCTGTACTTCGATGTGTGGGCTGGAGACGAATTCTTCCATCTGCTCGATCATGGTTTCGACGGCGCTCTTGACCTTTTCCAAGAGGTCGTTGGTCCACTCTTGAGCGGCTTCGGTGGCCCAGTATCCAAAGATCTTGTTTGCAGCTTGGATGTACACGGCAATGATCTCGGGGTCCAAGAAGGCGACGTTTGGATGCAAGAGGTAGGGCAGGAGTTCCTCTGGAGCCAGCAGCTCGCTGGAGACAACTCGTCAGAGGACAACACGAGTGACCACTAGACGTGACGCACTCGCAAAACTCGCCGCATATCCAAGCAGCAGCCCATAGAACCTCGGAACAACTCCCGGGCTCGCCTGCATTCAGCAAGAGGGTCTCGTCGGAGAGGATCTTGACCATCAACTTGACAGCGTAGGTGCGTGATGCCTTCACGCGACCGACGACATCCACCAGTTGGTCACGAATTTGGGCTCCAACGTCCACGTTCGAGATATATGCGAGGTCGACGAGGACAGAGAGATACCACTCAAAGTCGACCACGTTATCATAGGTCGAACTGGAACACATCGAAATGATGTGCTGCGAGAGGACGAGACGATAGGCGGCGGATTGTGAAGGGGCAGAAGGGGCTTTCGTAGGAATAGAGGGAACGACGTGTTGAGACAGAGACTGAACTGCTGAAGGAAGAGATGAGCCTTCGGGCTGAACAAGATGGGACAAGAGTTGCTGGACGATGGATTGTAGGTTATGTCGCGTCACCTGTGCTACATGAGAAAGTGCGCAGAGCCAGTAAAAATCTGCTCACGAGAGCAGTAACGAGATCAAGAGCTCGCATTCGAATGCTAATATCTTCGTCATCGATGCTGGCCAGAATCGTGTCCTGATGTTCTGCGACTAGCCCCGGATAGGAAGGGACGATTTTGACCATGGCGAGGAGGGCGATATACTTGACTGCTCGTCGAAAGATCAGTAAAGGCGCTGAATCTTGGATCATGACACTGACGATTCTGATCTGCGTCCTGAAGGAATGCGGCGAGTTTGGAAACGCAGGTTTGAGCGAGGGATAGACCAGAGGATCCCTGGAGCATGTTACCAATTATGCAGGTGTGGACACATTCGTAAAGAAGAGAAATGGCGGTGGTGGTGGTGATCAAGTCGGTTATTGGAGGCATTAGCTTCTTGACCAACCGCGGTTCATGAGGAGACAAGGCTCCAAACTGCGATTCGATGAGCACAGAACATCTGCACGCCACCAAAAATGGCTGACCAATTTGACAATCTTGATCAACATCCAGTTATTGGACGAGGTGGTAAGGAGGTGAAACAATTGCGGTGCTAATGGTAGGTAATCTTGGGGGTTTCGCCGCGCAAGTTCACATAGTACGTTGACGGTAGCAGAAACAACCCCTGGAAGAGAAAAGTTCATAGAACACAGGGTATATGCTGTGATACAACTGACCAGAGTCTGAATCATCCAGCTTCTCCTGCATACGGGAGATGCTTTGGCGGAGGACGTCCGGGTATTTCTCGCATACACGGTACAGCGTGAGAATGGCTCTCTTGCGGATGTGGGGGCGGGAATGGTTGAGCATGGCTATAAGTTCCGGGCTAAGGTCGCGGGCCAGGTCGGCTGTGACGATGTCAGACACGCCGTTGAGGGTAATGGCAACATCGGCAGGACTGGAGCTGAGATCCTAACCACATAAGGACGCAGGGACGGGGCACGCGAGGTGGGACACACTTTTTTGAGGAGGTTGGTTGTGAGCATGAGGACGTCGGTGTCTTGGTCGAACGACTGGGCTGCAGCGAGGTAGCCGACCGTCTTGATGTGAATCTTTGGAGAGGACATGATCTCGACGACGTGAAACGAGGCCCAGGCCATGTCGTAGCCAAGCATGTCGAGCTGCGGTGGGGGAATGAGCTCGGCGCAGGGAGAAAACTGCACGCACGCACATACGTGAGCTTCATGACGGCGGCGGCCTTGAGCTCCATGTCCTTGCTCTTGATCTCGCGTCTGATTTCTTCGTTTGCCTGGGCGATGAACTTTTGCTGGTCGTTCTTGTTCGCGCGGAGGCCTCGGATGAGGTCCTGGAGGGTTCTCTCCCACATCGTGTGATCAGAGAGCGTTGCTAATGACCATGCCGGAGCGGTGTCGGTTGCTGTAGCGAGGTGGTTACCTGATGTAGCCTCGGCCTTGAAAGGCAAGTCTGAAAACGCCTCGGTTTCAATCCACTCCTTTCTTTCCCTCTTCACCTCGTCTGTTTATGGAGACGCCCTCTCGCTCCCTGCCCGATCTCGCCCATTCTTCCCCGGATCCAGAACGCTGCTCCACGGAGACCACCATATTCACCATCTACTCCATGTACGGCAACGACTCCCAACGCGCCAGCTGGTCTGCGTCCCACTTCGATACCTCCTCGCGAGAGCTCGACCTCTCGCTCGGCGACAGCTTCACTTACAACAACAACTTCTTTAATCACTCCAGTCCATACCCCCCCAACAAAGATACTCCATATCTCGATCTCTCTCTGGATTCGCGGCCGCGAAGCAGGCTCGTGAATCCATATGACCGCGCACATCTTGCCACCGTATCTGATACCCCGGCGTATGCTCGCGCGTCCTCGCAATATCCTCCGCCCCCCGTGCCCAAAGACACCCTCGAACGCTCTCCACGCTCTCCCCGCGGTTCTTTGTCCCAGAACCGTCCAAGGAGCACCATCACTTCGCGCACTTCACAAGCTGATTCAGTGGTCTCTTCCCCTCGACAGCTCAATTCCCTCCCTACTCCCCCTCATAGCCGCCCACCATCCAGCCTCAGACGATCTGACTCCCCCTTACCTGACCCGGCCCTGATCTCCACACAACCGAAACCGTCCTCCTCGGCTCCATCTAAACCCACTCAAACACCCTCTTCTACGACCACGAGACTACAATCAAAACTAAGCCCACCCTCTAGCAAAACGTCTCTCGTCCCGTCAGAAGGCGAAGACCTGGATTCTTTCTATGTACGTAATACGTACGCCCAGCTTGACACAACTGGTGTCAAAGGCGACGGCTATGAGGATGGCATCGAACGCACCCGTGCTCGGCAATGCACCAGCAGAGATAGCCAACTTCGTGCCAGCGCTGCGCTGGGTAGCCTTGCAGAGAGATCCCGCGAGCTCCTTGTCGAAGAAGTCAATGTTTTGGCAAGCTTGGACCGGTGAGCTAATCCTAGGCTCAACTCTCCATTCGGTGCTCATTTGTTCTCAGCTATGGTTTTTTCTCCGTAGCTTCACATGATCGGCTGATTCGCTTGCCGGCAGCGCCGTTGCTCAAACGCCTCACCGCCGTCACCGCAGGTCCAAAAACAGCTCCTGTCCAGGCTGTGTCCATTTCTTCATTACCGGCCCTATCATCTCCGTCCAAAGAAGCTGACCGCATAGCTAAATGGGGGAGGATGATGACGGTCTCCTCTCGCGATCGCGGGGGGAACGTTGAGTCGTGGTCCGTAAAGCCGTCCAAAGCGCACAAGCTCCGCCGACGAGTTTACAAGGGTATCCCGGACCGGTGGAGAAGCGCAGCCTGGGAGGTACTGATGAACGACTTTGCCAAGTCAGGTTACGAGCAGATAGTCAGTTTAGGCGAACACTATCTATCTGATATCGAGAAGCCATCAAGCTATGATATCCAAATTGATCTTGATGTCCCCAGGACAATCAACGGCCACGTCCTATTTCGAACGCGGTACGGTCTGGGGTAAGTGTACCTGTGCTATCGCCTCCATTTTGGGTTAACGATATCCGCTCAGACAACGCTCTCTCTTTCACGTCCTTCATTCATATTCTTTACGGTGTGATCAGTGCGGCTATGTCCAAGGCATGGGCCCGATAGCTGCTACCCTTCTCTGCTATTTCCGACCAGAGAAGGTCTACGCGGCGCTTACGCGCCTGCACGACGCCTACGCCATGCATATGGTCTTCTCACCTGGGTTTCCCGGCCTTTTGGAGTCCATTTACGTCCAGGAGCGAATCGTACAGCTCAAGATGCCTGATGTCTACGCTGCTTTCAAAAAGCACATGATCTCGACGACGTCGTATGCTACCAAGTGGTATATTACCCTATTCGCTAATTCGGTGCCCTTTCAAACACAACTGCGCATATGGGACGCGTTCTTACTGGACGGCCAAGACGTGTTCGTAGCTGTGGCCGTTGCCATCCTCTGGGTGTACCGAGGTAACGTGTTTATCCACGATCGTCGGACAGAGATCTTACCTCGTCTCGCCATGCAGATCACATTACATCCGGCTCGGCCAATTTTGAGACCATATTGTCGTTGCTATCGTCTTTCTTCGTTCCAGAAGACGAAGACGCCCTTCTGTTCTGGATAGAAGACCTACTGGCCAACAAGAAGCTCAGAGCACAGATACACAGCTGGCGACAACATTGGCGTCAGCTCGTCGCGTCCGGCAGAGAAGGGAGCGCACTTCTATGACGTTGGCGTCCTCCCGTGATGCTCTGCTTCGTGTTACTCGATCACACACTGCTTTCACTTTCCTTATTCCATTCATATATACATCCTCGTCATGGCGAACATTTCTTCGCATCGTCTCCGGAACACACTTGGATATTTATTGCTTACAACCATAAGGTAATCTGTCGTTGTATTCATTCCTACAACCTCCAGGTGTACACTGCAAGTGGAATAAAAATGCAATCATGCGTTCGTAGCTCATCTGCCCTGTTTCAAGGGATATTGTAATCGGACATGAACTTCGTCAGCGTAAAGACCTCCAGAAGTGGGACAGGGCAGGAATCACGGGAAGCCACCCGAGATTCCGGGTTCTGCCGTAGAAGGTGATTCCTCCCCTGCGCTAGGAACTTTCCCGCCCCTATTACGCACGGCGCTCTTCCAGTCGATTCTCACCAACACGATCGTGGCTGCCAACAAGGAACATGCCGAACTGACAGTTAACCCAACCCATAAACCAACAAGTCCCCACTGTTCCCCCAAGGCAAGAGATGCCCCGAGGAGAATACCTGCAAGAGCGAATGTGCGTAAATCAAGTCGCACCTCGGCAATCAGAGCGCCACGAACCTATGAGGTAATCCGCGCTAGGTACGGCGCGCACTAGACGTCAGCAAACGTACTCGAAGCTCCGAAAAAAGACTCACCCAGCCTTGAGCGAGGGAAACAGGGCAGGTTTGCCAAGAGACCCGAGAGCGCCGTCGACCCACGCACCGAAACCATCAACGACCTGAAAGACGGCGATGATCGGCAACACCGCGGAGACGCTCTCAACGATGGCTGTTATACGAGCCGCGTTTCAGCGCTCCGCAAGCAGGGTGGAACGACCGTGCTCACCGGGATCGCCGCTGAACGACCTGCCCCACGAGGTCGCGAGCGCGATCAGGGCATATCTAAAGAAGCATTCATCAAGGAACGACGGAGAACCCGGCGCTTCCGTCACGCTCGGGCGCGAGGCACGCACCGGAGTCCCATAGCGCCCGCCAAGGTAACGAGGAACGCGGCAAAGGCGGCCGTCTTGGTGCGTCGTACCTTGCCCTTTGCGATCCACGTCGCCATGCTGGTACGGCCGATCAAAAAAACTCAGCCTCGTGCGGGCAGTGCGAGGACGAGGGCGTTCATTACCGGTCAGACGAGGCGTTGCTCACCGCTTTGGGAACCTGGTATAGCGTCGTGGCTG
>JBBPTU010000183.1:0-35453 GCA_038094295.1 Tylopilus aff. beelii
GTAAGAGGTGAGGTTAGAGCGAAGAGTCGGAAAGGGGTAACGTATGTACCTCTCGAGTGACGTTCCCTCCAAATAGCCAACCAGCACCACGTGGACTGACGGCCCATGTATCGATATCTTCCGGGTCCGACCACATAAGATCTGTGAGAGGAAAGTATGTACGACAGACAATGCACAGGAGAAAAGTAGGACGAACCGCAAAAGGCACCTTCGTGTGGAATTTCCTGGGCACGGGACAACACTCGTATTTGGTCTAGCGTGCGGATGTCGGGCGAGAGACCGCCATGTACACAAAGCGTCTCTCCATCAATTATCTATTCAGGTTGGTGATCAATCTCGCCAATTGGAAACAGCGGGAAGAGCCCTACAGCAGCGAGGTTTAGATAATCAAAGACGTTACAGCAGGCTTTCCATACGGCGGCGCTACCGTACTTTTGTTGACATTCGTCTGCGACGGCCTGGGGTCAATTGTCGTCCTCGACTGAGATAACGATACGTACCGTAGAATCCGTAGACTTGTGTGATTTGTCGACTTTCGTGATTTCCGCGCAGGAGCGTGACCTTGTCTGGGTATCTGGGTGGGAGTAAGAGGAGAGCGAGCCACAAGGAGAATCCCCTACCTTGCTTTGAACGCCAACAAGAGGGACACCGTCTCGAGACTATAATGCCCACGATCCACAAAGTCGCCCTGTCGCAGAGAATGATCGAAGTGTATGAAAGCAGAAAGACGACCAATGAGCACGGGCCTCGTCATCAAAAGCGACACCTACGTGCCATAAATATGTAGCTCGTCTCAGGAACCTTTCCGCCCTTCCTGAGCAACTCGAGGAGGTCCCAGAACTGGCCGTGGATGTCGCCGCATATCGTGACCGGGGACGAGACCGGTTGGATGTTGGACTCCTCCATGAGTATACACCGGACGGTGTCGCAGAGGACCTTCATGTCCGCCTCTGGGAGATGCTGGCAGTTCATGAGCTGTTCGATCCATTTGTCTGGGTCGTATGTCATGGTTTGCTGATAGCCGCGTCGGCTCGGCAGCAGAGCAGACGCAATCAGGCTGTGGGAAATCTCAACGTGCTCGTCGCCAGACACGACGACGACGACGCACTCATGCGCCTGCTGCGATGTTTGTTCTCGCTGTCCGCATTCGTCCTCGCCGCACGGGCCATCCATGAATCCGAAGTCGGCATCGTCGACTGGCACACAAAGCTCGTCGGCGTCCCCCTCTACACCTCTCCGCTCACCAAGCCCGTGTTCCACGACGACATCATCCTCACTGCGACCAGCAACAACGTGCTGGCGGCCCTCAACGCTACGGATGGCTCCATAGGTCTGTTTTTCTCTGTTCTTCGTGTCTACGGCCGTGACCTCGATTCTTTCAGTATGGCGGAGCATACACGATGTTCAAGACGCCATCATGGGGTTCAAAGTGCACGACGATAGTGCGTAACATTTCCCGTCGTTGGACGTCCATCGCTGATGCCAGCTTAGTCGTGTACGCCCTCTCTGGGCCTGCTGGGTCCATACTCCGCGTCTACGACGTATCCACGGGCGACCTCGTTCACGAAAGGCGGCTCCATAACCCAGCAGAAGGCAGAGCACACGACCCACACACTCTCGGTATCGCGCTGGCGCCAGGTGGAGACCAGGCGTTCGTTCTCACGAACGGAGACACGGTTCGATGCGTCCATTCGCGCACAGGCGACACCGTATGGCACTGGAGGTCCGAGGACCAGGGGTGAGTGGAGAAACGCGCATGCCGTCCCCTCTTGACGTTGGCCTTTCAGCTCCTTGGTCATGTACACTCACATTTATCCCGATACCTTCACGTCGACGCTCTACGTCGCCGGTTTCGCCAAATCCGTCGCATCGTATACCCTCCACGTCACGACGCTCGACCTCGCCACGGGTCAAGTCATCGCTAGCGTCAACGTGCCGGCTAGCATGTCGAGCGCGTTGACCGACTTCCTCTTGTTGGGTCCTTTGCGTGCTGATGTCGACCACGGCACGTTTGGACCTTCGTTGGTTTGGCTTTCGCCATCCTCGACTACGCCCGATGCGCCGCTGTCTCTTTTCTCGGCTCCGCTCTCGCCGTCGCTCAAAGGCAAAGTCCTCCCCGGTCCCAGTGGGCCGTACAAGAACATCCAAGATATCGACCTCTCGAACACTGGGTTATTCATGGCTTTCCGCGAAAACGGTGTTGCGGAAGTCTTGGGTTACGAGACCAGTGGTTCGCCGGTGCAAGTGGTGCGGGAGTTTGACGATGTGGTGAGTCGCATCGTCTCGACAAGGGTTGGTTAGGTGGTTGTATACTAAACTGGAACGCATACAGACACCATCCGCCTCCACGTCAGAGTCGCACTTTTCCGGTGCATCTAATGGGGATGGGAAGCCATGTATAGGCAAGGTGGCCTGGTCTCATGTTCACAACGTGAGTCTGTCTGCCATCTTCAGGCGCTGTTCGAGTTTACCAATCCAGCGCAGCAAGCGATTCACCAAACATTTGAAGAGGGTATTGAGCATGTAAATGACTTTGCGTTCCCCTTGGAGATCAACGAACATGGAACCATTAGACATGTATGTGTGCTGTTTTGGTTCGACATCACGTTCGATTACTGAACTTTGTAGGTTACATTCCTCCCTTCTTCCTTCTCTTCAACGCCGAACGAGAGCTCCCACAAACTCCTCGTTGTCACCTCGACAGGGTCGCTTCAGCTCTGGGATCGAGGCGTACTTCAGTGGGTGCGCGAAGAATCTCTTGCGACAGTGCAAACTGCAACCATAATCGAGCTACCGCCTGCAAGAGAGGACGTGATGGGCATTGAAGTTGGCACCAAGGGTGAAAACTTTTGGAGGAAGATTACAAGGCAGATAGCGGATACGAAAGTGCGGTTTCCCCTTTTGTTGAATCATATTTTTATTTCCGACTTTCCCCCAGAACTTACCTCAGTATATCGTCCATTTCATCACGCGATTCGTCACTGGTTCCTATGCATCCCCATCTTCCCCCATCTCCCTGGCTCCCTCGGGGCCTTCCATGCGAACCATACCTCACCTTATCCCTGCCCGTTCACCTGTTTCATCTCAAACACTTGCACGCGACCCCTTTTCTTTCCGCCAACTACTTGTCGTCTCTACGACACACGGAAAAGTCTTTGGATTGGACACCTCGACCGGCGCAATTGTATGGAGTCGAATTCTAGGGCTTGGGTGGGCCAGAGAGGTCGGTGGCAAGGTCGTGCCTGTCAAGGCATTCGTGGTACACAAAACTGCGGCCGGAGTAGAGGATGGTGTCTCGAGCGACCGAGAAGGGATCACGTTGGTTACGCAGAGAGTCGCCGATAACGTACGTGTCCATTTTGGCCACGACTTTTCTTTTCATCGATTCAAGAGCCGGATAGACGCTGGTGGATACCGTTATCTTCCATTTTGATCCGTTCACGGGAGAGGATATTCGGACCGTCGTGTCCACGGACGACGATACCAAACATCCTGATGTTGATGCTAAAGGTCCCGATAGCCGATGGATCAGTCCCTTGGAAGGCGTGGATGCAATTGCCGGGCCGTTGATAGAAGCCTTTCTCGTTCCAGACGGCAAGGATACAGTTGGGATGTTGGATGAGTTCCTTCAGGTCGGTATACTCTCCGTCGTACCTACCGTGCGTGCTTCATCTAACTGCCAACCCCAGGTCAAATTGTACCCTGACACGCCCACGACCCGCGCTTCCCTCACATCTCTAGCGCCGCAATTTTACCTCGCGCTGCGTGCTGGTACACAGGTTCTTGGTCACCAGCTCGGCCTAAACAGCGAACTCTCTTCCTTCCATGTTGCCTTCCCAACGTGGGGTGTATCTTTTGGTCAGGACGAAGAAGTAATTGCCATTATCGAGAGTACCCACAAGGGTCGTGAAGTGGCGAGCACAGGCAGGGTCAAAGGAGACAGGAGTACGTTGTACAAGTATCTGAATCCCCACATGAGCGTAGTGATCTCTGCTCCATCGCGCATTTCCTCTTCCTCCTCGGGCAACTGTGGTCTGTACGTGGTCGACACCGTCAAAGGTACCGTGTTGTATCAGGTCTCGTTGCCTGTCGTGGACGGGAAGTGCGACATCCAGGCCGTTCTGGACGAAAATTGGCTGGTGTATTCGTATTATGATGATAGTACGGATGCCGACAGCGCCAAGGGTTACCGAATTGTCTCGGTGGAAATGTATGAGGGGTATGGCCCCGACGCGAAGACTTCGAGGTGCGTGCACCGTTGGCGCGTCCCTACTGGTGCTAATAAGCGAATAGTTCGGACATTACCTCGTACTCGAACAAAACCACCGAGTTTTCGGTGTTTGAGCAAGCATTTGCAGTGCCGCATGGGATCACTGCTATCACGACGACGACGACCAAGTTTGGCGTGTCAACAAAAGATATAATAAGTACGTTGGCGGATGGCGTCTTCCGGCTATCCTGACGATCGTTTCTTGTGCAGTATCAAGTCGGAAACACGCCATTCATTCCGTTCCGCGCCGCTTGTTGGATCCCCGCAGGCCAAAACGAAAACCGACGAGCGAAGAGGTGGAAGAGATGCTCGTGCAGTACGACCCGGTGCTGCCAGACGACGGACGGCTCGTGTTGTCCCATTATTACGAGGTTTGTTGTCTCGTGTCTTACGACAGAAATGCTGATTATGTTGGCAGGTCGCTGACGTGCGGCAGATAGTGACCGCGCCGTCGCTGCTCGAGTCAACGTCTCTCGTGCTCGCGGTGGGCACAGACCTGTTCCTGACGCGCGTCGCGACGTCAGGGACGTTCGACATACTCTCCGAGAACTTCAACAAGATGCAGCTGGTGTTGACGGTGGTCGGACTGGCCGTGGCCATCGCAGTCACGAAGCCGATGGTGCGGCGGAAGCAGCTGAGAGAACGGTGGTATTAGCCTTAGAACATGTACACAGCCACAGAGCCGACGCGAATTAGCCTGCCCTAAGGTAGTCCAAGTAGACACGCGGCGCGCCTTTGGACCGCACAGACGACGATGGCGACGACGGGGCACGTCGTGTTTCCTTTTGAGGGAGAGTCGGACGTCGACGAGCTGGACGTCATCGGCGCGTCGAGCTCAACGCGGAGCACGACCGTCGTCGGGGACGCGACACCGCCCGACCGCGGGGCGCGCACCCTCGTCATACCCGCACGCAAACCCAAGCGTGCGCGCACGTCCTCGCACGCGGACGACGAGACCCCAAAGAAGCTGAAAATGGCCGACAAGAAAGCGGTGAGCTCCTACCTCGACCCCGGGCGCGCAGGCGACTCACGCGTCCAGCTCACGATCGTCATCAACACCAGGCGCGTCCAGGTGGAGGCTGCAAAGCGTCGCTGGCTGTTTCGTCATCGAGATCTCTTTCAGCCGCTCTTGCCCTCGACGACGTTCTTTGATGCGCTTCGCAAGGAGGTGGACGAGATCGGGGAGAAGGTGACCTATGTGCCGTTCCACGTGTTGACGGAGCAGCCGGCGTCGGTTCGAGGAGGTGAGATGAAGGATTATCAGGTGCGTGATCCGTCGTGGAGGTGGTGGCATGGAGGGTGACGCCACATCCAGCTGCAAGGGTTGGCGTTTCTCGTGTACATGTACAATAACGGTGGGTCTTCTCGGTATTTGACGCGATGAAATCCACTGATGAGTATCGATACTAAAGGGATGAACTGTATCCTTGGAGACGGTAGGTCGCACGCATTCTCATGATACCAATCTGATGGTGCTTCACAGAGATGGGTCTCGGCAAGACACTCCAGGTTTGGATGGTATATGTGCAAGCATGATTTCCGTACTGATCATATCCTAGACCCTATCATTGTTTGCGTATCTCCGGGAAAACTCCAAAGGTCCGTGCCGTTGCCACGTGGAGCGCTCGGTAAACATATCGATATCGCTCTTTCACAGGTTCTCAAGACCCTCATCTCATTATATGTCCTCTCTCCGTTCTATCTTCGTGGCAAAGTGTTCGGTCTTCATGGTTATCGATTACCCATAGGGTGCTAATAGTGTGTCTATAATAGGAAGCAGCTCGTTGGTTGCCTTCGCTTAACGTCTTGCGGTATCATGGAACCCAGCCCGAACGGGATCGTCTGAAGATGGGTGCCCGCAACGGCGAAATCAAGTTCGACATCTGTATCACAACGTATGATGCATACGCGTCCGATCACAGCTGGTTCAAGGCCCATCGGTGGTTTTACTGCGTCCTTGACGAGGGTCACAAGATCAAAAATTCAGAAACTCAGGTGTCGAGCAAGATCCTGGGACTGGGTTCTCTATACCGCTTGAGTAGGTGTTACCCGCTCGTAATGTTTGTCAAGTCGACTAACATGTACCGTCCAGTCTTGACTGGTACGCCCGTACAAAACAATCTGGTCGAATTGTGGAGTCTCTTGCATTGGTTGTACCCAATGGTTTTCACGCCTGCTTCAGAACGCATCTTTCGTGAATCCTTCAACCTTACAAAAGGCACCTACTCCATTCCTGTACTCAAAGCAGCCCAGGAGCTTCTTAAAGTGATCATGTTACGTCGGACAAAAGATTCGGTCGAAATCAATGTCCCGCCACGGGAAGAGTCGACGGTGTTTATACCAATGACAGAGGCACAGAGGTTCTGGACCTATAGGTTATTGACTCGAATGGATACCATGGACCTACAGGAGATATTCACCAGTAAATTGGAAGATGGACCTGAAAACGATGGTCAACGGCAAGTGAGGGAGCAAATTGCGACTCAGATGAAACGAACAACTGGCGGGGAGGCTAACCGTAAGGACACAGCTAAGTCGAACTAGGAGCTTACTAATACTGTCCGCATAGGCTGGAAGAAGCTCATGAACCTATTGATGCAACTACGTAAAGTGTGTGACCAGTATGTCCTACTTTCACATGCCTCGAGCTTCCGTTCAAAATTGTATCTAGTCCATATATGTTGGAGGGTGCACCGCCATCGCCGTATGTCATCGGAGAGCACATCGTCGCGTCTTCTTCAAAGCTCATCGTCATCGACAAAATTCTCGCCGACATTCTCCCAAAGGGCGAGCGAGTCCTCATCTTTTCTGTGCGTCTTGATATCTGGAATCTAGCGTTATCTGATATACCCATTGGAATAGCAATGGACTACGTATGTCAGGTGGACTCTATATGATCTATTCCTGATCACTTGCATAGGATGCTAGATTTGCTAGAAGATTTCATGGAGCTTCGTGGTATACCTTATGTACGGCTAGACGGATCTACAACACGGCCACGACGTACTCTGGATATCAAGCTAGTGCGTGACAGTTATTGAGCAAGGAACCTATTCTCACCTTTGTTTCTAGTTCCAACAGGAGAAATCACGTAAGAGGGTGCCCCCGATCATGCTTCTCGCGTTGAGCACCCGCACGTATAGCATATAAAGTATTCTTGGTGTCTACGAAGGCCGGTGGCCTAGGTCGGGCAAAACTTGAGTTACTCGCCCCGACGTAAAGCTGATGCATGCCCAGGTATTAATCTTACCAAAGCGTCGACGGTCATCATGTGCGACTCTGACTGGAACCCACAAAATGACCTCCAAGCTATTGCACGAGCGCACCGTATTGGGCAGACGAAGGTCGTCAAGGTGTGTTGCCACACAATACCACTGACTTCTGACCGACCAGACAAGGTATATCGGCTAATCTGCCGAGGAAGCGTCGAGGACCAGATGCTGGACCGAATCCGCCGCAAACTGTTTCTTTCAGTCAAGGTCATGTCTTCAAATCATTCCGACAAACAATCCCAAGAAAACGATCAACAACTCAAGATGGCCGAGCTCATGGATATATTGCGCAAAGGGAGCAGCGCCATTTCGTGCGAAGAAACTGGCATGAACTTTGGTCGGTTTCTGAACGCGCCGATCGACGTCATTTTGGAGGAGTCGAGAGCACGAGAGGGTATGAGAGACGTCAGGATGAAAAAGGACCTTACCCACGGGTCTGCCGTTAAGGCTGAAGAAACAGAGAAACTCCTTCAAGACGCCGAGGAGGAGGAACGCCGGTTGCTCAGTGGTGTTGCTCAGGTTCAGAGTCGACTGTTTGAAGGCCAAGTGGTTCATCGACGACAGAATAACAAACAGATTGCCGAAGAGTGGAAGGAATTGCAAAAACGAGCACGGACCAGCCGGCTCGTTGAGGTTGGTGGGATCTATGTCGTGTCAGATTACATGGGATACGACGAGGTGAGCGACCGTAATTGAAACATGTTTCCGCGGAGAAACGGTCTCACAGGATTTCTTAGCCCACCGAGAGAAAGAGCGTTCCAAATAAGCGGTCCAAAGCCAAGTACGATTCGGAAGATTGGTGCATCTATTGCAGGGACGGCGGTGAGCTGGTCGTGTGCAGCCAATGTCCCCGAGGTATGTTTTCTTCCCAGTCCTCACATCGCCTCCGTCCCTGCTCACACGAACCCAGTGTTCCACCCGGAATGCCACGGCATCACGCCGGCGCAGTTGAAGAGGCTCGCATTAATTCCGTGCAGTCAACATAATTGTGCGGAATGCAATCGAAACACGGCACAATCTGGCGGGATGCTTTTCCGGTATGACCCGAGCCTTCTTTCTCGGCTATTTCGGGCCTGAATCCGTGGATTCCGAACAGGTGTCAGACATGTCCTCAGGCATTCTGTGAAGATTGTCTTCCAGAAGGTGACATCGATGCCGTCGGCGAGGTCCTGCCCGAGTTGTACGTGTCAGCCTGTTGGTAGAGTGCGCATGACTCATACATTGTCTCTTCACAGCATATTGCTAGGATTCGGAGCCCAGACGACAGCATATTACATACGCTGCCATGACTGTCACGCCCTTTGGGCACAGGATCCAGAAGTTTGGATGGCATGGGAAGAGGAGATGGCCGAAACACAGCAGAAGCTCGGAGCGGTTGCAAAAGTTTGACGAACTGAACGAGTTGATGGATTGTATTATTTTGTTGCTCTACCCTATTGATTCAGGGCACTTCATTCTAATATGCATACACAGCACCTAGCGATACACCGTTTGTTACCCTGACGATACTTTTTTCTGTTGGTCAACTGTATGATGCGTTGCGTCTCCAAGCCTGAAGCAGATGCTATACGAGACGGCTTCAGAAGGGTTGTGCGGCCAACACCTCGGATACCTTGACGACCAACTCGTCCGGATTCTTCAACTCAGCAACAAAATAGGCCTTTGCTCCGGTTGCCGCAACGATTCCGCGGGACCGCACAACCTTCGCAATGGTATCGTATGCTACGGGATTGGATGACCTTGGGACTGTGCAGACAAAGTCTCTCTTCTTGTTATAGATAAGCAGCCCTCCAAACAGAGAATGGACAGGACCGTCGCCGCGGCCATTAGGTACCTGGATCTTGATCACCATGCTCTTGTTCTCAGCCTCGTTCTTGGTGAGACCTGGGCGGAAAGGACGGGTGGTGGGAGTTGCAAGACCGAGCGCCTGGCGCGAGAAATCCGCCGTGGAAATCATCTCGGACGCGCCGAGCGGGCCATCATAGTTGGGTTTGAGGGTGACCGTCGTCTCGGTGGAAAACGGCTTACATGCGGGCTTGTGTACTTTCCAGTGTGCACCTGGTCGTTTTCTGATGGTAAGCAAGGTGCAGGCACAGGACAAGCTGTGAGATCACACACGCTGACACTCGGTCGAGCAATACCGAACGACGTGACACCTCGCGCACTGCTTCAACCCGCTCGCCTTGGTCTTGCAGTTCTCGCACCGTTTCTCCTCCAAAGGGGCGACCTCGCCCTTGCGCTTGCGCTCCCATCGTTGGACGGCAGCGGTGACCTCCGCCCCAAACGACACGCACGACTTTCGGGGCGCGTCGCCGTTCCCGTCCGCAATGTCCAGGTCCGCGCCGCGCTCCATCAAGACGTTGACGAGCGGCACGTCGGCACCCTGCAACGAAAACACGAGCGGCACCTCGCCGAACCTGTTTTGCGCGTTCACGTTGGCACCCCGTTCCAACAGCCGCTGTGCGACCTCGGGACGTCCCTGGGGCGGGGTACACGCGTGATGGAGCGCAGTGTTGCCGGAGACGTCGGGGACCTCGGTTGGCGCGCCGGCGGCGACGAGGTAGTCGAGGACGTCGAGGTGCCGCATGGGCGTGTCGGGCGTCATGGGCCGGAGCCGGAGCGCACCAAGCACGGCGAACGAGACGAACCCGAACCGGAAAGCTGTCTGTGTGGTGCTCAGGTCCGGAGCGGTGCCTGATTCGACGGCCTAACAAGGGAAAGCGGGGTTAGAGCTGCATGACGCGTCTTAGATGGATACCGACGGACTTGCTTGACCGTGTCGTACTGCCCGCACATGCAAGCCAGCGCAAACGGGGAAAGCTTGTTTGGATTGAATTCGGCGTACTCTGCAGTTGGAAACAAGGAACCGTCAACGATCGAAAGTGGCGCGGGCGACAGGGGTAGATAACGGATTCAATCCGGAGAGAATAACTCCATTTGTCCGACGGGCCCAAGTGGAGGAGGTAGACGACGCGTGAAAAAAAATACATACGCGTCTGGAACATGCGGCGCAGTCGTTCGCTACCCATTTCCATACTAATAAACCCGGGCTTGTCGAGGATTTCCTTCATCTGGAGAGTAATGGACAAGCCTCCGTCGTGTTGCAGGTCTGTCAGGTTGTTTGATTAGCGCGCCACCAGCGAACGGTACCGTGTGTAGATCCACACCCAGATTCATGTCTAAATTTCCTGTGAATCGGTGGTCCGGCGCAGACAAGGTAAACGGACGGAGTTGTCAAGGAAGTCGTGTTCAAGATTGGTATTGTATCGGAGTCCAACTCCCAACTTCGACCATCCGATCAAATCCTTGGCATGGTGAACCCCGCACAAAAGTGCAGAGGCGCCCGTGCCAACCCATACGATGTCATATGTCATACCCATTTGTCCATTGCCTCAGCGCCGTCAATCCCGCCGTGTGCTCTTCAACGCGTCCCATGGTAACGAACTTTGGACCATAATTCTATTGTCTAGCGGAATCATCGGACGGGGAGGAACAGCTTTTGCCGCCGGCTTCGGGGTAATAGGTTCCTTGAGTCTTAAACAAATCATTTCTTCGTCTCGAACCGTCCTAGCAAGATGGTTCCTAAGGTGGGTCGTGTGCCAGGAGCGGTCCCCGTGGAGACTTAGCCATCGCCGGGAGACGCCGGGCGCTGTGGATACGAAGCATGCGATGTAAGCCTTGTGCTCCATTCTATGCAATTCCCATTCAAGAGCTAATCAACAGGTGGCGCACAGATAAGCCTGCTGAGAAACATCACCTACGGGAATATCACTTATCCGGAGTCTTACCAAGATTTACAGTCTGAGAGCAGCGCATTAACGCACACTGTGAGAAAGGCTAACTGAACTTTCCTTCTTTGTTAGTCCGGCTAGCATTCGTTCTGCTATTGCCTGTTCCCGTGAACACATGTTCCTCTGCTAGATCCATTCTAATTTGTGACCGGTGCCTGAGTAAGTATCAAGTACAGGTAATCGAAAGAAGGTTTGTCCCATGGCACGCTTCTTTTATTTGTCTTTGCGAGAACCCCGTGCTCATTTCTCTATATCAAGGTGTAACCGGAAACCGGTGACACAGCCGCAGTGCTCTGGCTTTTGTTTCAACTCCTTTCTAAACGTTTTCCGTCAGGAGATCGCCGATCCTATCTTGACCTCTGCAGGAATTTTGATCTCTGCTTGTTACATTACCTGATCATTCGTGTCGGAACGTCACACGCCTCCAAATTCTCCAATGCATATAAAAGTGTGACTGAAGTGAAGTGACTCTCGATCTCTTACTCCACCCGTTGTCACCATGCATTCAACTGTTATTCACACTGGGCCGCCAACGCATCCTGCTCTCCGTATGTAATCGCTAAATCTACGGACGCGCCCCTTCTCAAGCATCAGGCTAGATGTCCGCGATGCAAAAGATGCTCATATTATTCTAGAAGCCGTTAGGCTTAACATGCTTCCACTCATTAGACGCCGGCTTACTTCCGACGAGCGCGAAAAGCTAGTTTCTGGAAATGTCTTTGTTTGGGAGGAAGCTGAAAATGATGGTCTGCTGCGTTGGACTGACGGGAGAAGATGGTCAGTGCATTCCTTTTTACTTTTCTCGAACCATTTCTTACGCACGACAACCATCAGGTCGCAAAGTAGGATGCGCGGTGACTATCTGTTTTACGAAGAAAAAATGGAACTCACTCAAGAGGAAAAAGATACCAAGGCGGCTCTCAGGTACCCATATGGTTGGGTATGATTCGAAATTATACTCACCAGAGCGCAGAGCCCGTCGGGCGACTGATCCGCTTGCAACGGTACCTCAAACCAATCGACGAAAGGATCGCCCGAACCGCCCGAATGGCCTCACGAAGCAAACATACTCAGCGCTTGTGCATCTTCCCGGATCAAGTCATCCGCGTAAATGGCATGTGGTAGCGTATTTCACGGTGAGCTGGGATGCATTTGATAGTCTTGTTGTGGCATCGTATCTCATCATTCTTTCAAAGGGGGATGATTATCTTCGGCTTCCCGTCATCGAAAGTTACAATTATCTTCGTCATTTGCGCATACCGGAGGGCATTTTCTCATCTAGTAAAGCAAATGGAGTACGAAGTGATCGCCATTCTACGGGAGACTCGCGGGAAAGTTACGGTCTGGCAGACCAGCCAGATTTAGTTCACTTTTCTCCACGTCCAGTGTCCCACGAAGTCCCATCAAGGCCGATGTCTGTTATTCCTTCACGTTCTAATCCCTTGTCTCAAACGGCTCACCCACCGCCCATCCAGCCCACTATATCAGCATCTTATTCTCATACAACAGCCCTGCCGAGCGTAGGCGCCCTTACTAGTCGACACGCAGGTTCCGATCTTCTCATAGATCTTCGGGCAGCCCACCATGTTCATCTAAATCAACCTTCTCCGACCAATTATAGTCCATTATCTGCTGAGGACAGGAGAGTCTTGAGTAGTTTCCGTGTAGTATTATGACCATATGACTTCGACTCTGGTCTCATCGTCCCGTCTAGTATCGCTTGTTCGCTACATACTCGATAGACGGCGTTCACGTGCTAGTAGGCATATCGTTATAACTAGCGTTCAGCTTATCATGTATTAATCGTATTACATATCTTTGTCTTACTGCGAGTTAGTTAGATTTGAGGTTGTAATCGTAATATACTCCTTACGCGCTCAGGCTCGAGTGCTCGCCGCTTCAGAAATTACCTAGTTAATTTCCCACGCCCGGAAGCGATTAATTTGCCAGGTTCACTAAGTCAGCATGTCTTGAATGATCCAATGGGGCACGCTGGACGAGGCCACCGGTTCGGGCCGTTGACTCTCTGAAGGAAGGTTCAGCGCCGTATAATCTATGGACTCTAACTACTCAGGTTGGCATGCTTCTGAAACACGCACATCCATCATAGCTATTTTCGGTTCACTTTACAGGGGTTCTGGAGGCCGTGTTATCAGGTTCCTCCGAGTCCGTGTCAGGGGTGGCTCTGACATCGGTCAGCATCAGTCATGATTTAGCTCACTCGCTGACACTAAGTGTGGGACGGAACCACAACTCACCCTTGTAGGGTCATGCCATTCGACGAACTATGGTCGCCTGGTGAGAGTTCACAGAAGTACATATCCTGGCTTTGCTCGGGAACCCATCATGATGGGATCAATCTGACGGCCGTGTCCGATTCGCGCTTACGCAACTTGTGGAGGAGCTGGCAACCAATCGCTCAGGCCACCCAATTTTCCCCTTAGCATTCACACAATACCACGACCCAGTAAGCCGTGGGCTGGTGGGTGACCATGATCCCCGACCATGCCAGGGCAACGAGAGCTGGAGAACGGTGATTACGAAATTGCAATCGCCGCATATCTTCGAGGATTCATCGTGGGCCCCACATGGACTCCGCCTTTTTATGCCAGGACCTTGCAACAAGTTGACACGATCGTCGGACGGCCATAAGATCCTTGGGTTCCTTACAGTAGGGTCTTACTAGCATTGTCGATGCCAATTTTGGACTGACCCAGTTTAGGTCTGTCGGTGTTCCCCGTGTTGGTCCCGAGCGATAGCATCTATCACGGAGAAGTGATGCCACCATTCTGCTATGCGACGAAACAACGCACGAGCACCGGGCGTACTAGTATCATACAGAGCCTGTAGGCTTCATATCGTTGCCAACTTCACTCCGATGTTCGACGCCGACGGACCATGACGCATGACGCATGATGGAGCACTACAAAGACGCTCATGCACACGATGACTCATCTAGTGCAACTGTTTCCTTTTGCAAAGCAGAAGTAGATGCGGTGATGCTGCGCTATTCGAGAAAAGGGCTTGACGGCAGGCCGTAAGTCGCACAGCGGTGGAACTTGGATTGCCGATTCGACTCATTATGGACACTGTCTAAAAGAATCGTGACAAAAATGTCCACATCAACCCTTGACCGCAGTTTCAGAATAAGAAGCTTTGCCTTCACCTTGGTAGCAATGAGCCTCGAGACAAGGACCCCTCCGTTCTTTGAGAGCAAAGAGTATATTTTGGAGTGTATAAAGACGGTGAGTCAGTGGTTGGATTAATTATTAGGTTGATGCTGCAGTCAATCGAAGCCTCATAGCCCATTTGCTGTGTTCTAAAGGTTCCATGGGATGGGACGGCGTTTCAGTTTGCTGTTCTTGGTGGAATACTGAATGGTTTGACCCGGGTGTGTAATCCGCATCAATATTATACCTGAATCACGGAGAACTTAGACGTATTTTTGGCTACAGCTGGTACCTGGACACCGTTCCCCCGTCCGGTCGGTGTTGGGACTTATGCACTCTCTTGTGCTGTCTACCAAGATAGAAATTTGGGTGGTAAGTACGGCTACTGTCTCTCCATGGCACCCTGGTTGAGTTCTAATAACATATCAAGTTTAGGAATTACCGTCAGCACACGGGACTGTCAGATCATGCGTCACACAATGTCAAATACTCCAGAAATGTTGTCCATGCGGGTCTTATCTCGTGGTGTCAGGCATCGGGTGCGTCAATCTGGAAGGTGTGCCAATCACCTACCGAGGCAAACCAAAAGGTATAAGCGCTGAGTAACACAGCAGGATCTGGGATAAAAATATGCCATCAGAAGATGCAGCACCATTCCCAAGGACATGAAGTTCATAATGGGCGCGCAGCACCGAGACACTGCGATCAGGACACGTACTCGGTGGGAAACCAGACCTCGTACAGGAAATACATGTCAAGAGGAGCGATATTAGAGTTAGGAAGTTGAGAAGAGACCATTCTCCGCCGATGGGGCGAACGTGTTCTTGTCCTAAGACTACCTCGGTCTATAGGCTGTTCCAATGATGGTTTCCTGCCATAACATGCTAGTGCTTCCTTCATAGAGGAATTGCTGGGTTGCTATTAGCCTACTAGTAGTACTAGTCGTGCACTAGCTTACATTTTCTTGGAGCCGAAATGTACAGTCGATCCGACACTTGCAGCCGTTAGTACTCTCTATATTTCGTTTAATGGTTGATGGTTATCTACCAAGCTGAACGGGGTCCTTGCTTCTGGTGCGGGCCAGCCTGGCTTCACGCCTACGACACCAATGTCGGTGTGGGTGCTCAGGAAAACTGCCGAGTTGTCTGCGTTATTTCCTATTATACAACGATAGCACTTCCAACGATAGTGGCATCCGCTACGAGTAGCATACATCACTCATCACATTCCCGAAGGCACGGACTGTCGGAATTTCACGCCTCTCCGTGGACAAGCTTCTTACCCTCCTCAACTTTAAGTTCGTCTCCACTCACCTTTCCAGCGAGAATCTTCATTTCGCCCTTGACCATCGACATGAACCCAGGCCTCTTCTCGCTAGCACCCACGGACGCCCGTCTGTCCGTCCCCGTTGCTGGTGATTCTTCACCTTTTTGCTGGTGTTCCAGGAAGCTCTTATACTCGGCGACGCTGGCCCCTGGTGGTGGAGGGTGGAGCTGCGCAGGGTGATATTCCCCGCTATAACCGCTGCCTGTCTTCTTGGCAGGCATTGTGGCTTTCTCCTGATGCCCATTTTCCTGGGTGTCCTGCGATTGACCCTTAACCTCGTCGGGCTTCTCTGAGGCAAGATTAGGGCCTTTGGCATCTTCTAGCGCAGCTAGCAATTTACTCAGTGACGGAGTTACTAATAGCACAATCGAATTGGCAAACATTTTTCGCCTAGTCCCCCAGAGGGCGGTGCTGTTCCAACCATGCCGATTGTAGCCTCACCGGCAACCACCGCTTCTTCGCCCAGGGGTTGCTGGCATTTCGTCTGGCTTGTTTCCCTCTGTGATTCGACTTCTGACTCAGGACCTGAATTAGCTGTAGCGCCCTTTCCCACAGATTTCTCCGAGCGCGCTTCTAAACTCTCAGAGTGAATCTCCGATGGCTGAGAAGCGACAAGTTCGTCCTTCGTGGGCATAGTGTCCCGGGTGGTTTTGCCACCTCCTTCCTCGGACTTCGGGGGCGGCCCCTATCAAGGTATCAGCAGGTCTAATCATTGACGAGAGCTGCCAGAAATAAAACTAGCTTCTAAATGACGATTGAATAACATAGGAACACAGGGGATACCATAACAAGAAGGGTCGGAGCGACAGAGAAATTCGGCCTTGACCAGGCTGAATTAAATACTCTTGGTGCTAATCAGATACAGACCTCGCGCGTATTTCGTTGTTAAACGTAGATAGAAATCATCTGGTGACATGCGGAGCCATGCAGAATCCACGAAAGGCTCCAAGCAAAAATGTCCACCTGCAGTCCGGCACGCCATAACTACGCATCCAAACACCAGGACGCTTAACCCAACTGGGAAAGAATAAAAGCGCTCCGGGAAGAATGCTCACGGAAAGCATGGCAGAAACATAGATGAAAACCATCAATGCCTCGGCGCTATACAAGGAAATCCGGTAATGCCAAGAAGAAACAACAGAACTCATCACCAGAACTCTGAGGAAGCCACACAAAGGCAGTGAAAACGGCTAATTTGACATACCTTATTACCCCTGTTCTCTGTTGATGGATTGATGACGTCTCCCTTCGACAAAGGGGATAATTTCTGAGTTCTCTCTTGACGCTCGTCTGGTAAAAGAGCAACACTAGACTCGGAGAGGTTTCCAGGCAGTGCACCAATGCCGCCAGTGTGTTCCGCAGGTAAAGCCCCCTTTAACTCAGTGCTCGGCAAAGAAATGTAGGGCTCTTCTTGCAACTCCCCGGATGCTGGCAAATACGATTAGTTCGTGTTTGTTCTCCACAATGTGTCACTTACAGAGATACGATGATACAGTGTCTTTTATTCCTTGAGGATCAGGAATATACATAGCAGCCGTCTTGGCCGCGTAGTCAACTGCTTTCCCTATTGGCTCAGGCATGTATTGTTTGGCAGTCTGCATGAGTGTCGTACCAACGGATGGCCGATCTCCTGTCGTGGTTAATTCCGACTCGTTGCTTGTATGGGACTCTTGTTTTTGGAGCTCCTTCGTAGCTCGGGCTTCCTCCCGTTGCATTTCTTCTACCATTTCAGGTTAGCTTTCCTCCCTTTAATTTCCGAGAACGTAACAGGAGTCTTCCTTGCTGAACTCAACTCAAATAGGGATTCCGACAACTCCCTAGGGGGATTGTAGACTGACCGTGTCCAGAGGTGATTTGGATACAGGGAAGACAACCGGGAGATGTCAGAGGGGAAAGTGGAATCTGGTAAATCGGTTTATCAGTCAGGAATTTTGTATTGGGCTTAGACTAGGTGATGTCATGCCGGCTGTTTCCGACACCTTGCCGCGCAGAATTTTCAAAGAATTTGTCCGAAACAATTCTGGTAGACTAGCTACAAAGCCAACTCGCTCTGTGTTGTGGATGATTTTGGAAGGCGCCTTACTTTTCACTTGACACTGCAAGGATAAAATTGACAACAGCCCAACTCGGATGCCCACGGCGGTAGAAAAATACCTCGAAGTCTCCTGAGCTGACGTCATATCGACTCTTCTAACCAACGGTTTCAAGTCAGTCAAAGTCCATTTATACTAACCGGAACATACAGCTAACCCGGTGGGTTACCTCATGTCGAACGTTGAACAGCACGTTGAATGACGTTCAAATTCAAGAGGATTGTTTGGCAAGGTCATTGGATTTCAACAATCACAAACATATGCCAATAACTAGAAGAAATAAATAATTCTTGCGAGGCCAGCAGAATCCCGCGTAAACATATATACGTACAGCACCCAAACCTATGTGCCTTGAACCAACGGGGCTAGCTGTCTGCACAATATTAACGCGCCACACACATAGCGCAGTACCGCGCTATGTTACAGAATTATCCGGGACCACTGGTACTGGATCAGCAACGAAAACGTTGCTGCCCTTTACGTTTAGGAAAGAGTACTAAAAACTTGTTAAGGCCCCTAGTAAGCCAGAAATCGGAATGGCATACCTCTACAAGAGCAGGGACTTTGCCCCTGTTGTAGTTTTGGTACACGAGATTGACCTACAGGATATGAGCATAGCCTGTGGGTGAATAAATCCTTACAAACCTCCGACATGAAGGGCCGCAGTCCTGCAGACTCTAGCATCTCCCACCACGATAAGAAGTCCTCGAACTTCCTATCCCACGTATGAATCTCGATCAGGAGTTGCCCAAAGGGAGCTGGCTCCCCGGAAGCGATGTACGGCTGTAGTATCTGTGAAAGAACGTCGAACTCCCATCCTTCAACGTCTATCTTGAGTATATCAATATACCGATGGTCTGTCAAAAGAATTGTATTTTCAGAGTGTGGATGGCGGCGTGGGAGACTCACTGTTCATATCAAGGAGTGTCTTGAGGGTATACAATTTGTGGTCATCATTGGGACCATGAGCATCAACGTTCGCCAGACCCCATGGATGGAAGTGGGCACGATGGTCACGCTTGATGCTGCCAAATGAGTTGGAGCGATAGTCATAGCCCCAAACCTCACAGTGGCGAGTGCGGTCGAGAACCTCGGCCTCAAATGATGTTTCATAGTTCATGCCTATTTAATGCAATTCGATAAAGAGGACTGAATAAAGAGTCATTGCACACACCAAATGTATACACCAGACAATCTGGCTTGTGCTGAAGTCGAGTGAGACCACAGGTCCACTTGCCACCATCTCCTAACGATCCAACGCGCTCCATCTCATGTGGACATTGAAACGACGGAGGGAAAAAGCTCCCTGATTGATGACTTGGTAAGCGAATTATTCAGGGTAACGGCGGACCACACATTAGCGCTTACAGACGGTATAGGATGGCCACGGCTCTTTGTTCTCTGGGAACCTGAAAGGGATATGCTAAGGTTAGGACCAGGAGTGACACAGTTGACGTACATGAGAATATCACGAGCAGTTGGTCCGAACTTCCGTATCATCTCTTTGCGGTCCCCAACCAGCTTCGAGTAGACCTGCTCTGCTCGCTCGAGTCGTGTGGGTAGCTCATTGTCTCGTAATGAGAATTCGAATGGATCCGTTCGAATTGGTGATTGGTAGGGATTAAGTAGGTATATTGTTGTCAGGATGACCACTGCCACAGCGATGAAATATCGAGGATGTCGCTGCCAGACTGAGGGCATGTTCGTACTGTCGAGAGGTAATAAGGCGAAAAGTATTGAGTGCGCGCACGACTTGGTCTAACTGGCGTACACGACGACCGTCCAGGGAATAAAAATATATAGCGGGCCGTGTTACAAAGTTCGAAGGATGCGGAATCGCCAGTCGGAAGGTTGGTCGGGTCCTTTTCAAGGCTGGCAGTTACGATTCAGTCTCCAATAGCTCGCCAGGGCGACTCACAGCGGTCCTGGACTATTGTCGGTAGTCAAAGTATTAACACGACTGCGCGCGTTCGTTGTGCATAGGCAAAGAGAGTGTGGGAGTGGTGGCACTGGCAGGCACTGGCAGCTTATGTGAAAGAACATCAGTGCCAAGACAATATATGTACCTGTAAGCAGCGCACGCTTGGTATTACTGACGGGCCACGGTTTCTGTCGCATGTTCAAGTTACTTGACTAGTTTGAAGCTTGAAGCCTATCATCGATCCACTCAACCCACTGTTGGGTAGGACTCGGACTTTCTGCTACGTGCACAGTCACGACAAAAGCAGGATACAGGGCCCAGCGCCCTGGTCTGACGGCTATTGCCTTGTGCTAGGATGCTGAACGAACTTATTCATTAGCGTTTTGGAGTCACCAGTCCAAGGGTGAATTCTGAGCTCAGTTTACGCTTCTGATAAACGAGTTCTCCTGCCACTGGCAGAATCCCAACCCGACGAACGGACTCGGAAGAAGCGCGCAAATTACTCAAAATTTACACCGAATCGACGGGAGATCTCTGCCGGGAGCTGCCACCCGGTCATAAGAAGTAGCAAGCCACACTGCATGACCCACAGCTCCCTGGAACTCCGAAGTAGCCTACGTCACGATTGGTGTGGTTCCTGTGGATGCTTATCACGCGCACGGATCACTTGAGATATCATTTTCTTTCTCGGAGTCCACTCAGTGAATCTATACCCCTCATTGCTATCCTTCATGCACCGCCCTTGATACACACAGGCATGTGATCAAGTTATTTGTTATGGACCTCCGTTAAAACGACGAAGCTTCATCTTGTTCAGATGGTCCATGGCTGTATGTAACTCCGATTTGAAGCTACAGTCTGTTTTGCGCATGGGCTAAGGGTATAAGAATAATGTATCAACTTTGGTGCACGCGAGTCACTGACATCATGTTTTTAGATTCATATTACGGCGGAATCGCCCCGCCACAAACGAGGCCTACCTTGAGGCCTCTGGCGTGGTTTCGTGACTTCCATTTGAGACCAACCCCAAGAGGAAAAGCTCCGGGATTAGGGCACAGCATTTTGACCGCTCCTCAGGCTTACTACTCGGCAGGCAAGGCCGCTCAACATCCCAACGATTGAAAATTTGACAAGGATCTTGGCGTGGTCATGAGACAGGAAGTTTATACGAAAGCATGCACATTGTTGCGGACACGTGTATGCCTTTTCTTATCCGTCTCGTAGCGAAGCGGAGCCTTCCATTCATTTCTCGGCGCACTACTGCCTCGTGTTGTGGGCCGTCATACCACATATAACCCAGGGTAGTCTCGCAACTTTTCGTTCGACTCTCATCCCCCAACCAAGCAGTCACCATGATCCACACATTGCGTTTTGTGCTATATTGTATTCTTGTACGCTCACTTTTTACTCCGCTTGGATTTATGTACTCATCATGGAGTAGTTTCTCTTCGCAATTATCACAATGGCGTTGTCTGCGGTGAGGATACATTACACCACTCACATCCCCTCGTACGATCCAACGAACTATGGAGTTCAGTTCTATGGTATGGTCTTTATCTCTAGGTTTTGCGCTCGCTGACCCCAAATCGCCTTACTCAAGACCCGGTGGTCGTTGAACTCTTGGTGACGAGCATTCTCACCATCTTCTGGGCACCATTTGTGTAAGTCAGCCGTTGCTTGTGTCAACTTAGATTTGAGCTTATTGTCGAATACAGCGCCCGTACGATTCACAGCAGGCTGGAGCACCGTTTCTTTAGCTCCTTTGCAGCGGAGCTTACTGGGCTCTTTGTCTTTTTTCTCCTTTGGCTGGTTGGCGCTGCCATTGCCACAGTGCGTAGTATTTTACTATAGGGCAGCACATGGGCTGACATACCTCTTTTCTGTAGCATACTAGCAACCCCCCGCAAAACAATGTCTATTGGGGAAATCTCTCTTCGTGCTGGTTTTTCTGGGAGTGCCGTACCCTGACGACGATGCTTGCCTTTGCTTGGCTCAGTTGGATCGTTGTGCTGGCATTGTTTATGACGTCGCTTCTTTTCGCGGTTGCAAACAAGGCATTCCGTGATCCTATGCATGGGCGATGGGACCGCCGTGCAACTCAGTACGGCGACACCCCCATGCGTAACTTACCTTGATCACGCGGAGCAAGCAGTGGAACGAGGCGTAAACAAGTATGAATTAGATGACATACACGAGGCAGTCACGAATCAGCGATATTGATATTTCTAAATCGGACGGGTCCTGGGGACTGTTTCATCTTTTCTATTTATCGTACCATAATTGTTTCATTAGTTGTATAAGCTCCTCTCAGGATCGGTCTTTATCGGTTTACTGGCGTTGAATTCGAGGAATGGTTCAGGGAACTTCTTACGCCGAGTGCCACCCGGGCCGCTCCTCCGAAAGTTGCCTGAGCCCGACCCACTGGGAGAACTCGGACTGCTCCAGCATGACGGGGATCAGGAAAGAGCGGAACAAACACCAAGTTTGCAATAAGTGGCTGTATATCTACTCCCCCACAACCCTTAGTGATCACACGTTTTAGGGTCTATTACCGACGTTGGTATATGTGACTCAGCCCGTTACTACAGTGAGCTGGCCCAAATTTGCAAAGTTACGCAAAACGTCTGTAATTTGGAGATGCGGCTTGTCCTTCGTTGGACTAGTACTACTAGTAGTAGTGAGCATAATGTTTTCTTTTTGTCATGAGGACTCAGGAGGCTCTGAGTCAATTCTGTCTTTAACTCCGATGACTACCATTAGCACCATAATAGGCGAAGCGCGGAAGCAAGCAGGCCCGAGGTGCCCCTTCGTCAGACTTCATCATACTATGATCCGTCCGTTCTCCAGTATCGATAAAATCAGTCATTTCGACGTCTTTGATCCTCACACAGAGCCGACGGTTGCGTTGATGAAACAACGCTTCCGTACTGGTCCCGCATTAGACCTCCAAGTACATGCTGCGTCTCAATCTCTGTGCACTATCCTGCCAAGATGCCGTCTCCGGTTTCACCCTTGACTCATCCGAATTATTGTTTGGACATTATGCGGACTCGGCCGCAGATGGATTTGCCCTATCCTCACAACTTCTCTAGGCTTAGATCAGCAAAAAAAGACACTGGTTTTGGATTCGCGGCCGACTCACGGCAGCCCAGCATACTTTGGTGAGACGTAACATGGTCGGAGGATCATGGCCGCTTTGAGTTTGGGAAGTCTTTCCTATACTGAGACCGATGAAAGCTATCAATGCATTCCTGAAGCTGATCTTGGAAGATGCGATAGCAAAACAGAAAGCGTCTCAGGAATTCCAGGGTATAGATAAAGGTACTGGAGACGATACTCTACTGGACAACTTGGTTTGAAAACGACGGGTAGAGTTCATGGCTATTCTTCACGTTTCTTTCGCAACTAAACTCTGCAGTATCTTAGACATAAAGGTTTTGAGAGACCAAACACTGAACATCTTACTTGCCGGGCGGGATACGATGTGTTCTTAATGCCCTAGAACCCGTGGACTTTGATGCTTGCCATTTATTTAAATGGTACGACCCAGACATCTTGCACCGATTTAGAGAAGTGATCACGGAAAAGGTTAGCCTAGTGCACCAGCCATCCTACGATAATATTCAGGAAGTGATGTTCTTTCGGGGTGTTTTGAATGGTGTACATAGTAGGTGATGAGTGCGGATCTGATTAACCTCCAATAGAAACCTCGGAACTCTTCCCTGCAGTGGAGGTTTTCAGACAACTGTCAATGCCTAGTACCGTCTACCAGTGGGTAACAGACCATTCAATATTCGGTGGGTTTATTGTGTGCCTTTATCTATCACTAACTAACATTCTGCAGTAAGAGTCAGTCATACCACACGGCTGCTATCAAACTCAGATGCGAAGCCATTCTTTATCCCTGCTGGGATATCGTAGGATGCCACGTTCCCAGAATTCATAGAGTCGATGATATTTTAGGGTCGCCCATTCTGTCCTATTGGTACATCGGATGACGGACCTCTGGGGACCGGGCGCATTAATATTTGACCTTGATCGATTCCTGAGTGATAGTCTGCGTGAATGCTTCGTTCCAAACACTTTCACACTCCTTCCATTCAGCGCTGGTCCGTGTATCTGTTTTGGACAACTGGTATATGGAATCCTCGGAGTGCCGCTTTAACGCTACCGTCTGCAGTGCAGTTTCCATTGTCGTTCATGTTGGTAGAATTTCTCCTCAATCACACTCTCGCTTGAATTTCAGGACCCTGCATTCCGCTTTCCGGCTGCATGGTATGTGGAGGGACGACAGGCGATCGAGCAATTTTACCCAAGAAACCACTTCACCTTGTATGCATTCACCCTCTTGGACTACCTCCATGTAAATTAAAAGGATAGGGTAGTTTATGGGTAAAAATGGAACCTGTCCAGTGTAAACCGTACGAGGATGAACTAGTCCTTTGGAAATTAATGGCAGCTTAGAGCTGCGGGAGTTGTGTTGTACTATGCAATTCCTCGAGGTTGAGGTGCATCAGGACATAACACGATGCACGCGTATTCCACGAATAGCAAGCGATATCGCTAAACAACCCATGCTAAATGAGCCAGTTGGATTGGGGAGCTGCCGAATCTAGAGTTGCTGAAATCCAAGTTGTGGTTATATGGGAAGGGCGTGGATTCCCGTGATGAATCATTGCAAGTGAAGGATTCCCCATCAGTCACTGTCTAGGCGCTTGAGCCCAGCTTGCTCGGAAGGTCGATGATGGTGGTGAATTGTATAACATTGCTGTCGACAGCAGGGCTTTGTGTGTCAGGGGACTCTACATCTGGGCCGGATTTTTGCCACAAACGATAGACGAAAGTGACGAGGACGAGGGCGTTACACACCAATACGGCGAGCGCGGCCTAGCGTAAGGGGGGGGAAAGAGGTCCGGTAAGAATCTTTTGTTGGGAAAAGTATGGATTTTATACCTTTACATGGCCAATAATTATCGTCGCGTTTGTGGTTTCTTGGAAAAGGAGGGTAGAATGAAGAATGGTGATTGCCGTGATGAGTAAAGACGCGGAAAACGCGGAGATGATCAGGTTACGGCGGTTCCGATGAAGCTTCACGTCACGAAGAAACCGTATGGGCGCAGCGACAAGGATGGCATCTGAGATAATATCCGCTTTCGGATTGCGGCGACCATATCAGCTTGCAGCTGTGTCCATGGAAACGATCGTTGGTAGACCACTCACTGATGAGCTGTGCGATAGCCACAGAGGTGGTAATCCAGCAAGATCGTTCGATGCAGTTATAGATTTTCTGAGCAAGAAGACCTGCCTCCATGGCCAAGAACATGGCACCGATGCAATATGCGGCGACTCGTAACTTCGGCGTTGGATTTGCTATCCGGATAACCGAGGATAGAATACTCATCCTGGCGAACCTATAATGAGAGCTCTGACTAAGTGATTTATGACACCTCCTACCGAATCTTACCAGACGGCGGCAGTGAGGGCTGGCGAAAGAAGCCAATTCGACACGAGATTTATGCGAGGCCTTTTGTGTGCTAGAAGAAAATGATTCACTTATGAGTCATTCAAACGCCGCGTTAGAGGGACTCACGAATGCCTGGGGATACTTGCATCCAAACGCTAGCTAAACACCCTATGTCACATATCAGGGCCAAAGCCGCCCATGAGTCCTCCCACGAAAATCTCGATAAGTGCCAACGATACAGCAGTCGGAGCACCGTGACAAGGATGGCGACAGAGTGCGCGAGCGTTGCAGGAACTTCCAAATTCACATCGATTAGAGAGAAAAGAAAGACATGAAAGAGGTCACCCACCTTGCACTGTATGAGTCCAAGGCCGTGGGTCGTCTGAATCGCGGGAGGTGAGATCTGAGCGTACTCGGTCCAACATGAAGGGAGTGAGTGATTGGGAGTGTCCGGGTCGCTGGGATACCTTTGGGCAGGCTTCTTGAGATAGCTGGGCGGATAGCTAACGGCATAGACTTGGTCTAATCGCTACCATTCATCACGCTGACAAGACTATATGCCGTCAGAAGTGACGCATGTGAACAACGAATTCTGATCCTGGGAGAAACCATCATATAAGCAGTGGACCGGAGCCTTTACACTCTCACCGCAGCTATCGGGGCTATGACATGACTCTGAATATGGCGCATGGATACTAGTATGCACCCATCTGGTGGTGACTCACTTTTGAGGAATCTCACGTCGAATCCGTGACATTGGTAAACCTCGGTTCAGGTGGAAGCAGACCATCCGACGCTCGATCTTGTCGATGGTGCTGCTACCATCAACTTGAACTTGATCGAGGAGAGTAAATATTGCTGAGAAAATCCGCTCGAAATAGTATACACAAGGGTCGGGCCACGTGCCTGCAACTAATGAAGGTCCCTCGGTGGACCTTTGCTTCGATTTCGACTTTGTCCCGTTCTGTGTTTCACTCTCACGTTCAGTTACAATGCACGACGTTTGTGAGCAAAATTTACCCTGAAGGCCGCCCAGCAGGGACGAACATATTTTAGATGAAGACGACTCTGAATCGGACCCTATCAGCTCCGGTTCAGACTATATCGACTCAGACGGGAGCGAAGAACTCGAATCCGAACCATCCGAGAGCGAAGTGTCTGGGTTGGATCGTCTGTCTGCGGACGCAGACGGCGATGCGGACTTTGAGTATGTGCGCTTTATGATATGGATGGTAGCGCTGAACACTTGTCGCAGACGCCTCGTTCAAAGCATTCGAACGGCAGACGACATTTCAAGTTCTAGCGTGTTGCAGCGAGAGTGGGACATCCGTCTTGAAGACCAGGACGCCTTGTTTCGAGACGATTTACGAGAGGCTTCTGGTATCGGAAAGAGGAAAAGGAAGCAGGTAAAGGCATTCCCTGTGGGTATAGTGGTTGTATACTCAACGGTAGATGATCGTGCAGCGCGAACGTAGAGTTGGACCTGTACTCTCACATCAGGTTCGAACTCTGATAGGAGAGGGTAACCAGGCTTATATCGACAACAACCTGGCTGAAGCCATGCGAGTAATGCAAGAGGTCATACGTATTGAGCCACGCGCTATCTCAGCTTGGACTGTTCTCGCACAGTGTTACGAAGATAAGAATGAACCACAAAAGGCTCTTCAGTTACGCATCATGGCTGCCCATCTTAGACGGGACGCTGAAGAATGGGAACGCTTGGCGAGACAGTCCAGGTAATCGCCAACTCCAAGAAACAAATTGTTGTTGAGAAACTTTTTAGGGACCTAGGGTTCAACCAGCAGGCGTTATATTGTTACGCGAAACTGTACAACCTCGACCCTGAGAATGTGGACGCCTTGTGGGATCGAGCCAGTCTTGCTCGAGAGATGCGCGACCTTCGAACAGTAAGATATCGCCTATGCTACTTATTGTGACTCACCAATTATCTTACTCAATAGGCGCGACATTCTCTGTTGGCAATCCTGAAACGTTTCCCACATGATATCACCGTCCTCACTGAACTCCGACCAATCCTCATTGAACTTACAGATTTTGCTCTCTGTTCCACTCTCTATCAGGATGCGTTCGTACACTTTGAAAGTTTGAACCCCCTTGGTCACGCTTTAGATCCATCCATATCTGGACAAACCGAACAATCGAAGTTTGGTTTCATCGAAGTACTTGTTCTCGCAGATCTTTACAACACAACGAACGAATATGAACGGGCCATAGATACGATACGGATGGGGTGTCGGTGGCTTCAAGGAAGAGCCACTCAGAAATTCTGGGATGTCTGCGAGGATGATCGAGAGTACGATTTACCTGGTCAAGAAGGAGTCGAGCCAGTACATCGATCAGGAGAAGTTCAGCCTGGATACCATCCACTAGACATAAATGCTCGTCACAGACTTGCGGTAGCTCGGACCAAGATGGGTGATATAGACGAAGGCAAGGTTGGTGAACCTTCTCGAGTCTTGGGACAAGTTTGAAAACTTGTATCATTCCAGATACACGCCAATATTGTTTTGTCGCAAGATACTTTAGATTACGCGGCCTTGTTTGCGGAGATCGCAGACTCTTATTTCGAGCTGGAAATGTATTCTGATGCAGGTCCTATCTATGAGACTCTCGCTGCTGATCCCGCGGTACGCCATGTTCATGCCATCCACAAACGTATCTGAGGGTATTTGCATAGACAAGCAGCTTATACGTTCTTTTTCATGCTGCTACGTGTCGTAGAATGCAGGGCGATTTACGTGAAGCATCTGAAGTTTACAAACAAGGTAAATCAGCCATTGATAATGAGTCGGTAGCAACCCTGACCCGAAATAAAGTCATTGACGCAGACCCCTCAAACACCGACGCCAAGATGAAGCTTGCAGAAATTTATGAAATCATGGATGAACCACGAAAGGCACTCCAACTAGTTTATCAAGGTATCATAGTTTCACAGCCGTGATTTATGACGTGATTTATGAGATCCCTCAGTCATCGACGCCAGGAAACGCCGCGCGGGACAAGCAGAAAGCCTGACATTCCCTGATGCTTCCTCGAATTCTCAGGCTGGCGCTTCCCTGTTCGATGAAAAGTCCCATTCTCGATCAAGAGGACGGGCAGCTACAAAAGGGGGTCGACTTAGCTTGGCTGACCTGAAGGCTCTTGAGGAACAACGTGAGAAGGAGGTTTTACTTGGATATAAACGACTTGAAGAATTGTGGCCAAGTATTCTTGGTTCGGAACTCGACAACGAAGCCGTAAGGGAGTGGATGTTGGAAGCTGAGAAACTTGTCGAGATGTTCAGGGAGACACGGAACTTATTCTTGACAAGCAGGGTATATCTATTTCGAGGTTTTCGCCCCTTGTCGACTGATTACTTGTTAGCACAATGATTTCCGGGGGATGTTTCCTAAGCGGCGACAGCAGCATCAGAACGAAACTGAGGAAGAAAGAATGGCATCCAGGCTAGAACTTGTCGGTGTGTCATGTGCTAATTTGTCTTGTCTTGTCGTTGAATTACGTAGAACGGGACAGACATTTGCGCAAGTTGAAAGCGGATAATCAGCAACCCGAAAAGGTCGACTCATTCCGTGGTGTTTCCTTCGAAAACTGGTTGAAACTTTTCATGCAGGTGGGATTACTATTCCATCGTATGATGTCATTGAGTTTACCTTTACACGTAGTATGCATTCATATTAACCCGGCGGGGAGAGTACTCGCTCGCTGATGAGATTTTACGCCACATCCTAATGTCAAATGGATATCGAGGCAAAGAAAAGCAGGTCACTATCCGTCTTGCACTTATCAGTAGGTACTTACAAGCCTCATCCTCAACTTCTCACACATATTCAATAACAGCGTGCGCATTGGCTGTGGAAAATTATAACGTTGTTGTCGAACAGTGTCGGAAGTTGATCAACGTCTACCAATTCAATAATGAACCTATGCGATTACTTTTGTCGTCACTCGCCAGTGGCCTGCGACCGACGGACTCGTTCATCAGTTCCACATTGCAGAAACACATGCTTAGGGAGGTTCGATTGAGTGATGGTGCCGTGAAGACGCCGGAACTCCTGAAATGGAACAATTCAAGCCAACGGTATCACCTGGGGCCTGTTAGGTCGATTGGTGATGACGATGCCATCAGAAAAACTGATGCGCCCGAAGACGAAGCAGAAGACGCCGGCGAAGCGGCTGACCTTACGTCCAGCGGCGACAAGAAGCCCTTGTGGCTGCCAACGAAGAATAACCCGTTTCCTGTCACCTTGTATGGACAATTGTGCCTTGCGGCCAAGAGCTACCAGAGCGCTATATGTAGGGCATCTTTGGACCAACGTAATGTTCACTGATCGCACGCGGACGAACTAGTCTATTTATTGCATGGATATGACTATTGTCAGGAAGATCCGATCATATGCCTATGTCTTGCCCTTTCGTCCCTGGGCAGGGCAATGCAACGCCAGGCTGACAACCGGAATCATCTCATTGCTCAGGTACGGTAACTATGACCAAAACCAAGTGCGACTGACAAGAGAAACACAAGGGTATGGCATTTCTGTCGCAATATCGAGCTGCTCGAAAACAGGTCGGGGAGCATGTGCAACCCGAAATCGAGTTTAACTTTGGCAGGGCATTCCAACAGCTAGGTGGGTGCTACCAATCGCGCTAGTTCCCGCGCTTTGCCTCATATATGATCGGTTCGTAGGATTACATACCCTTGCAGTGACTCATTATGAAAAGGTGTTACAGCTCGCCGAAAAACGAAAAGATGATGTGAGAGAAGTTGCATTTATTTCCATAATTGCCTAACAAGGTCGTCCAGGACATCTCCGTGGCCCAGGAAGCAGCGTACAACCTCTCACTAATCTATGTTACGACAGGGGCGATCCCCCTTGCAGAAGCGCTCCATCGGCGGTGGTTATCCATATGACAATGCAAAGATAGGTCTGAGAAAATTGAAGTACGCTTGTACTGAGTATCCGTGGCGTTTCTGTATGTGCCGAGGCTAATGTACAGACTGGAATTTTAACCGGGCCGAAGAGGACTTAGTGGAATCTCTTAAGTCATCAAGTATGACGTTTTCTCCGGTCTGACACTACCCCCGATTTTGGTTCCGACTGGTGTTACCTTAGTCCATACTTATGTGTGATGTTTTACTATCGACCATTTAGCTTCTCTTTCACTACCAAGTCGTAGATATGTCGACGAGCAGCAGTCCTCCGACACTGCACATTCTCGTAAGATTCGAGTCCTTGATTCGAAGCTTTTACCGCTGACACGACGTCAACAGCAGCACAACCACTCGAAAAGCACCGTGTCCTCGGACACGGACGTTGACTCGGTGGGATATACGTCATCGTCTGGAACGACGACGCCCGAGGATGATACACAGACGTTCCATCTGGGTCCCGCGCTTGATGGCGTCTTGGTCAACAACTGCGGGCGCGCCCCGCGAGAGAAGCTCACCATCGCGACGAAACACCATAATCTCTCTTTGGCGGTGAAGAAAGTTAAGAGAGCTGTGTGCGCGCTGGCCGCGTTCAAGAGAAAAGTCAGTAAACTTTTGTTCCTCCTCGTTCACCGGCTGAGTGAATGTGATGATGGCAATTGCTACTAGAGACCAGACGACATTTCCCCTATTTTGATATCGAGTCCGCTGAGGGAGCGTTTCGGGAAACGGATGTCAGTGAAACCTCAACCAGACGAGGTATGTAGGTGTGCGTTTTCGAAAGAGTGACTGCCTGACATCGGACCTGGTACTCAGAGCTTTTACAGTCTACCGAACCGACGGTTTTCACTGTCAGATATGAGCACGCCACCAGTGAGCCTCGATTCCTACTTCGGCGTCGAACGCTCATAGTGACGAGACAAATACCAGCATTACTTCCAGTCCCAGACAATTACGCGCAAGTTTGGGACAATTTCTGGTTCCACATCTGGTTTCGCCAAGGCCACTCCGAGGAAGCAGCGAAGCGGGCTTCGCATTCCCAGTTTCTCAGATCAGCGGCAGAGCACCTTTTCATCGACGCCGCCGGAAATGGTGGTCCCGAAGGCCAAGCGCACCTCTTTTGCGTTTGGTACGAGCTTGGTTCACATACTCCGCATCCTGCTCTTCTTGCCATGGTGTGCCGCGGTCGGTGGCGCCCTCCTCTTGTACCCAAGTTACGTAGAACTCGTCGCCTTCCGCACGGGATACCTTGAATCTCCAAAAGCCATTCGACGCTTCGCACATTGGGCAGAATGTGGCCAGCAACACGTCATGATCTTCCTTGCCTGTCTGGTTATCACCCTCTGGTACAATCCTGCTCTGGGGCTCTCTCTGACAACCATCGTCGTGTCGCGCTTCGTGCTTGTATGGCATACTTTTCGGGTGGATAAGAGCATCCCACTAGGAGAGGATGATCAGCAATGCCTGTATCTCGTAATAATGGGCCTGACATCGGTGGACGGCTCGTCTGTGATGAGTGGTGGGATAAAAGGCAGCCAGAACGTTCGGATGATATGAGACGGTCTGGAACCTGCATCGTGTAAGGATAGATGTTGGCCTTCTGTAGAATATGCGCACCCTTCATTGTACTTGCATATCAGCACTCGCACCTTGATCCACTGGAGGGTCTTTTCCGCAAACCATAGTGCTTCACGTGACACTTGACAAAATTAGCAACTCGTCATCAACCTCATCCACTTGAAGTCCACTTCATCATCCTCATCCTCCCCATTATCCGCGTTTACATCATCCTCGTCATAGTTTTCCTCTTCGACAGTACTCTATTCTGTGAACGTGGGCAGACATGAAGTTCGGAAGAGTGGTGATCATTTAATGGTTGCATTCGTGCTGCGAGTAAGTTCCTTACTGCGTGGCACACAATATTATCTTCTCATGTGCATATGCGTATAAAGTCTATTGAAATTTTCTTTACAGAGTCCACCTGCAGGGTAAGTGAATCCGCGACCCAAAATAGCCCTGAGGCCCAAGCACAAGCCCATCTGTTTCAGGTGCGTCTACATACTTGATATATAAAGTATATAAAAGATTGACCTTCCCGTTCTAGTATACTCCCAAAACCACCCCTTCTTAGTGTGAATCACACTCGGATCGATCTGTGGTTGCCCAACCATCTTGACGGTCGTTACTGCCAAGCCTGCATCATATGGCAAGTGAGATTTCGTCGAGAATGCCACCTAACAAGGCTTATCTTTAACTTGACCCACGGACCATCCCTGTGCGGATGCATTCCCCTGGCCAAGTTTCGGTCAGTCTACCAAACACGTTCGTGATGCTGTTCTCGCGCTCCTGAGACATAGGCACACGCAGACGCATATTTGTAGGCGTCGCCTCCATCTTTTCCCCTGCATAGCTCAGCTGACATGTACTCACCTAGGGGAATTTTCACTGTAGCTCTCGTCTCTCTCTTTGGAGTTGGTTCCACCTTGCACGTCCGGCGCGGTGTGGATTACTATAGTCCCTCCACGAATGGCGGTTCTATGCTTGACGATGCAGGAAATGGTCTCGGAGAACCTTTGAATGTACTATCTTGAGCTTTTTATGTTCTGGTTCGCTCCTTTACTGACGAATTGATAGGTTATCATCTCTGGCCTCAGCTCTGCAGATGTTCTGACAGACGAAGGTATAGTGAACTATGCGCGTGCCATTGGGTTGTGTGTAATTTCATAGCTTTATGGATTAGACGAATATTTATTGATTGCTTATTATGAATTTGCAGCTCCGAGGAATGTCTTGGTCTCCACGGTGGAGGCTCTCAGTCTGCTAATCTTGGTGATGGAAACGGCTGGGTCTCACAAACAATCGAGCTTCGTGAAGACTATGGGAATGCTGATGTTGGAACGTGCTATGAAAGCGTGGTTGGTGGTAACCACTTCCGGTAGGTTGGGATAGTGTTGGGATTGGAACGTGACATGATGTTCGCCAAAGGGTGTTCCGCCAAAATGGCCCCTCGGCAGACAGCGGAGCACTGTTTTTATCGTATGTCCTACATGAGTGTCGGTCTCAAGTTTCTCATCATAGATCATACAGGGTCTCCAAGGAGCAGGTAGTAGAAAACATTTTTCACAAGGGATGCGTTTGCCCCTGATGCCATCTGCTGTCAGCCCATCACGGACAGCCATGATATCGAGCCGGATGGATACAACACTGGAAGGTGCGTGATTCCATATTATAGTTCGCATCTTACGTGTTCCTCTCAGGGATTCACTAGTTGCTGGAGCAATTGGTCAGACAAGCTACGACGGCATTTCCTACTCTACTAGTGCCCAGAAAATTACTGGTCTGCTTACGCCAGGATCAATCGGCGTCAATCATGGTATGCCAGTCATCAGGTCATTGGTCAGGTTTCCTGCGAACTGATCCGTTTTCAAGGAATTTCTCAGGATGGTATCGTAACGCTCTTGACTGTGACCATCGTTTGAGGGGTTCTTATCCCGAGCGGTTTCCGTCTTAAGTTGCGGTTTTGTCTTTTGTATCCCGCTATGCGTTCAGGTTTTGCTCGGCAACTGATTCTTTCTGTGATACTGTGTCATGTCATAAGAACGCTGACGCGTTTTAAACCACTTCGCGTGCATGTAATTTGTTCGAAGCTTCATGCGAGGCGGCCTCGATGCTCGGATGCATCACGACGAGCTATCACCTCAATGTACCGGAAAGATGCATTGGGTTTTTCCGTTTCTTGATGCAAAAAATTTATATCATGAATCAGTCCGCGCTCGGCGTCAAACATCAATGCTACCTGTCTACTCAAAATCTACGACAGTGGCTGCATCCAAGTGCTTTTGAGCGTATCACAACTTCCCTCGCACATAGTCGACTGCATAATTCTGGAGATAGTTTGTCTCGCCGTCGGCATGCCACTCACAGGGAAACAGCTCTCCATGAGCGCTAGTGCACCGTTCCTGCGATGCATCCACTGTGAACCGCACGATAAAGGTGTTGGTTGGAGGATCGTCAGCGTTCAAACTGACCCGCCATAAACCTCTCGCATAACCGTCGTCCGACGCGGCACGACCACGAGCAATATGTCCCCGAGTCACCGCAAACGTCCTCCGCTTCGAGCACGTCGTGCATCTCGACCGTCATCGACAAGACGCGCTTGTCGGAGAGTGCACGTTTAGGCTGGGTGAGGTCGATGCAAGACAGGCGGATGTTTCTCCATATGGACGTGTGCGCGAGGAGTCTGATACGTGTTGTCCCGCTGATGGGATCGACGATGGTGTTTCTTACAGTGTCGACGGCAGAATGTTCCAAACCATGAATGCTTGCACGAGGGTTGACCGTGGGAGTACACCACTGTTGTGATAAACGGTAGAGAGGACGACGACGTATGTTCTTGCAAGTAGAACTGTGTTTTTGTTGACTTCAAAGACATCCGCGGGAGGGGTAGAATATCCTGATGTTTAATGAGCGATACGACCGTTGATGAGATTGGCTGTTTACCAGTGCTATGTCGGCAGGAAGGGGTTTATAAAACTGGTGAACATCGGGCTCCAGAAAGCCCCGAAAGTTACTTGGTGAATCTGGTGAATCTTGCTTACAGACACGAGGTTCCCTCTACAACGACCGTCTGAATCGACTCTCCACCTTAATCCGTCCTGAGACGATCTCATTCGTCCCCAATCTCCCCCATGGCATTCCCTCCAACTCTTCCCCGCACCGCGATGACCTCCGCTTTCCAATCGACGCTATAGATACCAATCCAAAACCCAGCTCCGGAGCAACATACCAGAGCAACCATCAACCCCTCCCAGAGTCCTACAAGTCCATATCCGCACACGAACGCAAGGTGTAGTCCAATCGGTATGCTGAGAACGTAGTAAGCAACGATGTTGAGAACAGCGCATACGACCTGCAAGTAAATGTGGGTGGAAATTCGACTAGGAATGAATCTAAGTCCGCTCACTTGCTTCCCTCGCGCACGGAATATTCCAGAGGTCACAGCTGCCAACCCGTCGAAAACTCGGAGTAGTGCAACAACGGGCAGAACGGACGCAACAAGGGAGACAACCTCTGACGAACAGTCATTGAATCTTAATATGTACATCGATGATGAAATGACATACCGGGATCATCGTTGAAGAGGTAACTCCACCGGTGACGGAAAACAACGAAGAGCGTACTGAAAGGACAGAGTTGAT
>JBBPTU010000184.1:0-35358 GCA_038094295.1 Tylopilus aff. beelii
GATCAAGTCAAGTGATGGTAGGGGAGAGGGGGGAGGACTGGGAGGAGCGGTGGTGGGGTGGGGGGTTGCAGCCAGTGGGTGGAGAGTGGAGTGGGCTGTGTGGGTGGATGAGGAAGGGGGGAAAGTGCTCAACTGGGGGGTGGAGGAGGAGGAGGGAATGGGGGAGGTTCATCCACTGCCAGGGGTAGTTCCCCGGCGGTCCCAGCAGATAGTCTTCAATGAGGTCTCTTCTTCCAGCCACATTTGCCAGGAGCTCTAGAGAGGGAGTCAGGCGGGAGGTCTGATATCCTAAGGGTGAGCTTCCCAGTAACCCGTCCCATGTATTCTCTAAACCACTCCAGGGGGAATGCTCTGAATATATCATGCAATAGGGAACACCGCATTTCATAGGAGGTGCAGTTGAGGGTGGTAAAGATTCCCAGGTCTGGGAGTTCCCAAAGAAGGTCAAAGATTGTGGGGGCCAGGGCTGATACAGCTGTAGCCTTATTTGTGGTGGGGTGTTTGGACCACTGGAGAAAGAGGTTGGCTCATTTGCAGGCCTGGATGGCAAGGAACTGTTCAAGGATGGGGGGGCTGGAGGGAAGGGCAGTGGATCGCTTAAGTTTGGTGAGTTGATCTGGGGAGGAGGAGAGGAGATCCAGCAGCTTGAGCTGCAGCTTGGGAGTGAGGAGGTGGAAGAAGATGGGGAGGGAGTTGGGGATAGGGTCCCTATTGGGATAGGTGGCATCAACATTATAAGCTAGGACACAGGCAGGGAACGAGTGCATGAAGGTGGTGGGGGGTGAAGTCCGTGGCTTACCCCTTTTCCCTCTTTTATATCTAGTTTTGTTACACTGCCCCATTGTTGGGGTCCCAGGTGGGGTTCCAATTCAGGTAGGATTGTGGAGGGGCAGTGGGGGCCGAAAAGGTCCAGGATTGCCCTGTGGCATTTGAGGTGTATGAGGGGGCGAGGATGGTTAACTGGAGCTTGGTAGGGCTCCTTCAGATCTGAAAGATCATCCCTTTGGCAGACAACAGGGATGTGAGGTAGGCTAGAAGAAGGAAGAATGAATGGTGCAGAGGGTGAAGAGGTCGTAGATTGAGATCATAGTGGGTGGTCAGATGCATGGGAAGGCTTTGGGATATTTTCACTGGTAGTCCCTAAGCAATTGTTTGATGTGGGAGAGATTTTGGGCGGGTTCCCACAAGTCTTCTGATGGAGTGTATCCCTTCCAGGATATTAGGTATTCCATCTTCCTGCCCACTCTTCTGTGGCATTTGATGATTTCGACTTTGTACTCCGCCTCTCCATCGATCAACTGGGGTGGTGGGGCTGGGAAACTGGGGCCATGTTCCTGGGTAGTTATGGCAGGAGATAATTTGGAGGCATGGAAGATGTCGTGAATCTTCCAAGTAGAGGGAATCGCGATTCGATAACTGAGGTGGCTCAACACTTGCGTTATTTTGAACAGCCCAACATGTTTGGGACCTAGTTTCCTATTGTGGTATTTGATCCTAAGGTCCTTTGCTTCTAACCACACCTTCATTCCGACTTTCCATCCTTTGAAGCAAGAGGCTATTCATTCCTTCATATCTTGTTGTGCCTTGTGATGGGCAGCCAGGGCTTCCTTTCGAGCCTCCTCCAGGAGAGTTGCTTGTTGTTCCAGGGCAGGGAGAAAAGTTGTCTTGGACAGTGGGGGGTAAGTTCGCGGCTCATACCCCATCATTAGGGAGTAGGGGGTGATGTTCATAGTGGAGTGGGTGGCAGAGTTGTGTGAGAACTCGGCAAGGGGGAGCATTGCTGCCCATTCGTTGGGTTTGTTTTCACAGAATATGTGAAGGTAGGTCTTGAGTTCCTGATTGACTCATTCAGCTTCTCCATCCATCCGTGGGTGATAGGTAGTTGAGAGTGCCATGTCATAATGGAGGAGTCTCACTAGTTCTTTTGCAAATGCAGACACAAACTGGGGGCCTCAATCCGAGATACACCTGTCGTGGAGTCCAAATCTTGGGAAAATGAAGTGAAAGAAGAGGTCAGCTACACCCTCTGCACTGATAGTTTTAGAGCAAGGGCAGAAAATCACCCCCTTTGTAAGTCCCTGGTTGACCACGACTAGAACTGAATCAGAGCCATGGGATGGGGGGAGGTCGGTAATGAGATCCACGGAGATCTGCTGAAAGGGGCGGACAGCAGTTGAGCTGGTGGGGGAGAGTCCTGGGATGGTGGGATGGGTGTTGGCCTTAGAGGCCTGATAGATGGCGCATCCGGCTATGTAGTTATGGACATGGGTGGCCAGGCCCATGTTGAACAGTAGTAGAAATGGTTCCAGAGTGTTCCAGTGCTTCTGACTCCAGAAGCACTGGACCTGCACCAGTGGAATGCTTCCACTTCCGGAAGCAACTTTCCCATGGTCCGGAATCTCCAGAACTGAAGCTTGCACTCGCATAGTATATAACCATATGTACAAAGACACACCATGTCCTCATGTATGCTTATTTTACATGTACTTACATTGCTTGTCTGCGGAGTATCAATAGTGAAGTTTTACACTCGAACCATGACGTTCTGTCCCCAGGTGAGATGACTGAGCCTTCCCTCTGTTGCTGGAGTACCACTGGTACCTCCTATACCCCACCTCTCAACAGCCCAGCCACCAATAGTCATGGGATACCTGATGAAGGGTACAGAAATGGTCCTTGTGGCTGCCCACCAGGGAGTAGTGGAGCTCATGGAGGAGGTCCCCATGGGCAGCCTCTGGTATGCAAAGGCAGCCCTTATAGTACAAGGAGCCCTCCATAAAGGACCAGTTTGTGCAATGGGAGTGAGGGAGAATGGGAGAATTGTCACAAAGGGCCTGTAGGGCATGAAGGGCCAGAGGGTCAGAGGAGGCTGAGGAGGAAATCTTATTTGTGATGGCAATGTTGATCATGTGGGTGAAGACCTCAAGGGGAAGGAAGGTGACATGTCAGTTATCTGACGAAGTATCGACATCATGCTTCTGGGAGAGGGCGTTAGTGGGGCCCATGGCAGTCCTGGGAAGGGCCTGTCAAATTAGGTCAAAATCCTGCAGAAACATTTGCCAGCGAGCTTGCTGGCAGGACAGGTCCTGGGGGTGTTTGAAATATGTGAGGTTCTGGTGGTCAGTAAGGATAGTGACTAGATGGACAGTTCCGGTGAGGTAATGTTGCTACTCATGTAGGGCTATGATGACTGTGAGCATTTCATGGTCATAGATGTTGTAATTTCACTCTGCTGATCTGAAGGTTTTCAAAAAGTAGGCACAGGGATGAAGGTCCCCTGTGGCATCCCATTGCATAAGGACTCCTCCTGCTGCTACTAGGGAAGCATTTATCATGACTGTGAATGGTTGGGTAGTGTCCAGGTAGTGGAGGACTGGGGCTTTGAGGAACTCCCCTTTGAGGATCTGGAATGCCTTCTGGTGGTCATCTGTCCAGTTTCACATGACCCCCTTTTTGATGAGGGAGTGTAGGGGGTGGACAATGTCTGAGAATCCTGGTATAAACTTCCGGTAGAAGTTGCAGAACCCAATGAATGATTGTATGGCTTTTATGGAAGTGGGGGGTTGTCAATCTTGTATGGCCATTAGCTTGACAGGGTCCATTAGGATGGCCCCTTTCCTGATTATCATCCCTAGATATTCTACCTCCAGGATGTTGAAACTACATTTTTCTAGTTTGAGATATAATTTGTGTTCTTGAAGGCACATCGGGACCTGTTTGGTGCATCGGTCGTGGGTTTCTTGGTCAGCTGAGTGAATGAGGAGGTTATCCATATAGCTCACCAGCCATCCTTCCACAATAAGGTTTCCAAATATGCTATCCATCATGGCTTGGAAGGTGGCTGGGTAATTGCAAAGTCTGAAGAACATGATGGTAGGCTCGAAGAGCCTGAACAGGGTGCTGAATGCCACCTTCCACTGGTTGTTAGGCTGGATCAGGACATTATTGTATCCCCAACGGACGTCCATTTTGATAAAGTTCAAAGATCCCTTCAGTTTATCTATCAAGTCTGAGATTAAAGGAAGGGGGTACGCATTTTTTATGGTCCCAGCATTAAGATGTCGATAGTCCTGACAGGGGCATACTTTCCTGTCCTTCTTCAGAACAAAGAAAAAGGGGGAGGCTTGTGGGGACTTAGATGGGACAATCTTCCTACTCTTTAGGTGTTTGTCAATGAATTCTTGGCATGCCTTCTGCTCCTCTGGGTTAAGTGGATAGGCTTTTGCCCTTCTTGGCATGAAATCAGCGGTTAGGTCAATAGAGTGGTCAAATTCCTGGGATGGCGGAAGTTCCCTGGGAGGGGGGTCTTGGAAGACTGCAGCATATTTGGTGTATTGCTCTAGGTGGGTTGTTGTCTTTTTGGTGGCTCCTGTGGCTATTTTTGTTGAAATGGCGGTTTTCCTTATTGGATAAGCTCGTGCGGCCTCGTGATCCAGTTTTTTCTTCCACCATTTGGTAATACGGGTGTCAGGGTCCATCCCTAGGTACCTTACTAGGTACCTCTGTGTTAGGGCTTTTGGACAATCATGTAATAATTTTGGGGGTGTTGTGAGCAAAACTCTTCTGGTTGCCCAATTGATGATTGGATTCTGTTCTCATAACCATGGGAGTCCAGGATGACGTCCTCCTTTCCACAGTTGATAACCAGGAATTTCTGGGGGCATTCCTGCTCCCCTATTCATATTTGGAGGGTAACCGAGAATCGTATTAGTCCATTTTGGTTAATGGTTCCATCTACATTGCTGGCTTTTACTGGCCTGGGAAGGCATTTCTTTGGCCATCTCATATGGGCGACGAGCTGATGATCAACAAAGCATCCAGTTGCCCTGCTGTTGATTACAGCCTTTCTTTCAGCCATTTGTCCTGTTGTCCCAGCATAGAGTGAGAGGGAAATGTGCATTGATTGGGACTTCTTATCGGTTACAAATACAGGAGCAATTCTGGGAAGTGAAGACGCTGATCCTTCCTTCCCTTCTAAAAACCCTCATCCAGAGTTAGCCTGTTTATGGTGATTTTGTCATCAAGTTCTTCTTCCTCTTTGGAGTCATCTGCTGATTTGGAATAGCAGATTCTGAGGGTTTCCAGGGCTGCTTTTTTGGAAACCTTGTATTTCTTGGCAAACTGCCCTAATGGGGTATTGGCTACTGTCACCCACACTTCTTGACGTGAGGGATTCCTGTTCCTTTCCTTCCATGGTGTCTTTTCCTTTTTATGATTGTGGGTGGAACATCCCTTCTTCTTACAAATGAAGCATAATCCTTTGGCAAAGCACTCTACTCGTTCATCTGAGGTAAGCCTGATGGCATCGACATTCATGGTGTTGGGGTCCCTTTGTTTATTGTTTTCCGAGGTTTGGCAGTAGATGGAGAATTCATTCTTTTGTCGTCAGTCATGTTTATATTGGAGATCTCAGTCATAGAATTCTCCTGCTTTATCTAGCCACTTTCTGGCGGTTTCTGGTTCCTCGTTAACCCCTGCCATTCTTTTGGCTAGTTCTAGTGAGACTGCTCCTCACAGGATTCTTTTGATGTCTTCTTTGTTGTCCATCTGAGCCCTAGCCAGGTCTAACTCAAAGGCAGTGTGGAATTCTCAGAAGTCTCCCCGGAATTGGTCCATATGGATCACATCTAGTGCGTTTCATGCTTCTTGTTTGATTGATAGTGGGGAGAATAGCACAATGATGTCCTTTTGTACCTTATCAAATGATATGTCTTTGTCTTTGACAGTTGGATCCAAGATCCTGTCATACCAACTTTCTGTGAAGGCCATCCCTCGCCCTTTGTTCATACAGTTGAGGAGCATTATAACCCTTTGGGAGTGGATGGGGGCATTCTCTGGACTGAATATGGAGGGATTGACTGAGAAGTAGGCTCGCATCTCTGACATCCATCTGCAAGCATCCTTGGTGTGACCAGAAAAGGAGTCTGGTAGAGCCACTGTGTTCTCTTTAGCAGGTGCATTGTGTTCATCATGGGTGTCTCCCATATTGGCCATTCTTGTATAACTTCTGGGGTCTTGATGAGCCTCTCGTAAGGCAGTGGCAATGGGATATTCGGGGGCAATATGGGGATGGGAGTCAAGGTTCAGATCTGGTCCAAAAAGGTCAATACAGTTTCCTTCATTGGGGGGGATGTAAGACATTTGTGAAGGTTCCAGTATAGGTTCCATATCCACCCTAATGGGGACTTCCTCATCATTCAGGGATAGGAAGTGGGGTGTCTGGGTTTGGAAGGGTTGTGGGGAGCTACCAGTGGGGGGTTCAGTTCACCCAGCTTTGAGGAGAGGGGGGTTTTGGGAACTTCAGGAGGTACTGCGAGCTCTCCAGTGTTCTGGTCCTACTGGGAGGTGTGCAATGGGAATCAAAGGCATTCTGCTTGATAAAGGTGTGCATCTATCCTGAACACGATGTGACTTAGACAGGAGAGAAGGAACTGGCAGATGTGAGGGTGCTCTTCAGGATGGTGGGTGTGGAGGGGGGGAGTCCAAATCTGGGCTGTCTGGGACTCAGTAGGACGTAATGGTGAAAGGGGTGTGGCTCCAAACATGTTAGTTGAAGCCAGGGAAAGAGTTAGATCTTTTATTAATGCAGCAGTGCAACAATACTTCCAGGAGGAGCAGGGATATTGCCCGAAGGTACATTTGCAGGGAAAACATAAAGATGAGGGTGACAATGACACAAGTATGGCAATTCTGAGCCAGGGCAAAGGGTCTTGCTTTGTGGAGTGGCGTGAGTAAGTTACGCTGTTGATTGCATAGATCTAACTAGAGTATATGGGTGCTGATGGAGGCACTTTTATATATAACTAGGGAGTGATGGGAAACTACTGCTATAGTAAGAGATATAACAGGGGGAGGGAAGTGTCCAAGATAAGAATAGAACTACAGGCTCCATCTGAAGGCAATGCAAGCAGAGATGAAGAGATGAGATGGAAGACATACTGTGGACTGTGCAAGGCAATGACACACTTCTAAAGAGTTCATATAACGGTGTACAAGATAAGATCAGATCGGGTGCACAAAGGAGAAGGAAAGCGATGCAAGGAAAAGTAGATACCCAGCTACTCTGTGGTTGGGCTTCCCATGTCCAAATCCCCCATTGAATAGACCAGGAACATGTCCCACTCCATCATACTGAGGAGTCCTGTGCCTACCAGAGCTTCAGTAGCTTTGTCAATAGTGTGGTTCAACTTGTTGTACTTGGAGTAGATCTCGTCCCAGCCCATAACAAACATGGTCATTGATTCAAAAAGTCCTTTGTGGGTGACAAAGGCCCCTTTCCATTGATGTCTGTCCTTGATTCAGATATTGTTATACCCCTATTGGAGGTCAAACTTAGTGAATACTTTGATGTTGCTAAGCTTGTCTAGGAAATCAGAGATAAGGGGAAGGGGGTAGACATCTCAGATGGTATATTCATTGAGATACTGATAATTTTGGCAAAAGCAGAGATGACCATCTTTCTTCTTTATGAAGAAGAAGGGAGAGGTTTTGGGAGACATAGAAGGGTGGATCTTGCTAGAGTCTAAGTTTTCCTGGAGGAATTGTTCAGTGGCAGTCTATTCTTTAGGTGATAGAGGATAGAGTTTGCCTATTTTTGGAGTGAAGGACCTTCTGAGATTTATTTTGTGATCATAGAGTTGAGAAGAGGGAAGATGGTTTGTGAATTCTTTAGTGAAGACAGAAGTGAATTTAGAATAATCATTGGGAAGGACAGCCTTAGGTTTAGCTTTTTCTGCTGCCATGGCTAATTCTGTGGTGGTGGTGAGCTTTGCTATGACTGGAGATTCAAGAGGAGTGAAGTGAATGATATGATGGAGAATTTTGTTGTCAATACAGCTTCTGATGTACTGGTCTTTGGCTTCCTTGTCTGGGTAGGTAAAGATTGCAGCATTGTCCCTGGAGTTCACTCAAATGTGGTGAGGTGGGAAGGTGGAAGTCAAAAGAACACAAATTTGGAATCTTGTTGTTTTTGGCCTGCCAGGTGTGTCAGATAAAATTCCTGAGATTGGTTGAATGATTAGGGGATAGAGACTATTTGATTCTTCTGATTGATGGTCAGGTTGACCTGTGGAAGCCAAGGAATACCGAGGATTGTGTTGTAAGTTCCACAGGACATTATATAAAAGGTGATAATATGGATTATCTCTTCTATATTGAGAACTAGAGTGGAGGTAAATTTGATCTTGTCTCCCTTATTGGTGGTGAAATCTATATTTCTGACTGTAATGGGGATTTCCAGGCATTCTGTGGGAAGATTCTGTTTTCATACATGACTCCAGTTGAGGCAATTGAGGTCAGAGCCTGAGTCTATCAGGGCATGGATTTCAACAGTTTTCAATGTGTACAAGGGTTCAATAAGTTGAATTGGGATTGTCATGGATTTATCAAATGAAAATACAACCACATTTGTATACATTTTGCAGGGGAATGATTGTGTCAATTCAGATTCCCTTACAGAAAATATCCATTGAGCCTAAATGCCACCATAGCTACTGTAGCTTCCTTATCTTCATCATGATCTATGAGTTTGAGTTAGGGGAGTTTCTCTTCCTTTATGTGACAGACAGAGGGAGTGATCTTTTTTCAGTTAGAGGGGAAGTTAGGACAGGCTTTGTCCATATGACAAGATTTGTGGCAACAAAGGCAAAGGCCTTTCTCAAAGCATTTGTCACATTCCTTAGGGATGAGCTTGAAGACTTTGATTGAGTTGACATCCATGGCATCAGAGTCATTGGTTTCAGTGTGGAAACAAGGATGGTAGTTTCAGTAGGAGTGGGAGGGGTGTCAATGGTCAGTGGCAGTCCTTTCTGCACATTCTTCCTGCTCTTAAAAGTCTCTGGCTTTTGTCATCCATTTATCAACTTTTTAGATACTGTAAACATTTTCATGATTTCTTTCATTTGCTTGATGGGCATACCAGTAGAGAAATAGTTGATGAGTGAAGGTTGTTTATCATCAGCCTTGGCGATATCAATTTTAGCTTCAACAACCTTGGTGCAGAACTGGGTAATATAGCTGTCAAGATCATTGATTGCATGGAAGATAGATAGCCAATTAAGGGTGTTGACTTTAGTGGATGAGGAGATGAAGGAAGCTTTGAAGTTTTTGACAAAATCAGCCCAATCACTGAGGCTTCCTCCAGCATTCATCTTAATGTGATGATAGATTTCAGCCCAACTCTTGACAGTACCTTTGGTCATGTAGAAGAGAGCAAAGGCAATCTTTTTCTTCCCTTTATTATAGACTTGGTTGTTGATATCATGGTATGCTTTGACTGTGTCTAACCATCCTTGGACTTGGAGTGGAGCACCATTGAAGTGGTCAGAAGAGCAGAGGTGAAGTTTGGTGGGTATGACTGCAGTGGTCATTGTGGGAGTGTGGAAGGGTTGTTTGAGTGGGGATGATGGTCAGGTGTCAAGAGAAGATTGTGAAGGTAGGGGTAAAGTTGAAGGGAAGAAGACTTGTCCAGTTTGGATGATAGGGATAGGAGAAGGTGAAGTGGAAGCCCATGAAATTATGATGGAGGTGGAGAAAAAGTGGGCTAGATCTAGGGTTTTTTCAACTTTGTTGTCAGTAGCAATGAGTTCTTCCTTGGAAGTGACTGTAGTAGAGGTTCTCAGGTGTTCAAAAGGTTTTGAGTGTTCAGTGGGGATTAAGGATGGGTGATGCTCTCTTTAAAGGTTAAATTGGTTGGAAATGGTGGAAAAATGGCAAGGGTTGCCTGAAGACTGGAGCTTAGACCTTTTGTTCTGCTAGACCCAGGTAGGGGCTAGTGTAGTGTGCAAATGTCATAGAATCAATGGTTTGTGGTAGAGACCAAAGATGTAGTGTGGTCTATCCAGGGTTCTAGAGAAAGCATCCACTTGAAGTAGAACAATGACTTGTAAATTGGGAGAAGGCTTGCTAGGCCTTTAATACAAGCAAAGAGACTGAGGAAGCTTAGGAGTGAGAGAGGGCTGAGGATTTCTCAAGAGTAATGGATATTGCTCAAGGAGGTCTAAGCTAAAGTACATTAACCATTGATGTGAGTTTATATATGTAAGTAATAAAACAATTACTTAAGCAAAAGGAAGGTCATGAAATGATTACCAATATAAGAGTAAGTTATATAAAGTCTGAACAAATCATGGAGGAATGGAAGCATTGACTAAGTGAAAAGTCAGTGTGAATCAGAGATAGGTCCATAAGAGCTTAGCAGTGGCTAAGAAAGAAAAAGTAAAAGTAAGAAGTACCTTCTTTTATAATCAATGTCCAATCATGGGTACTGAGTGGCCTGACTATCTCCATGAAATTTACAACCATAGGGTATCATGCCTCCCCAACCTCACCTTTCCAGTCAAAGTGAACAATCATAAACTTTCTTTCCTCTTTCTCTGATGTCATAATGTTGATATTCTGAATATTGCTATGGATGGGGTTTGTTTTGTATAGTAATTCAAGCATTCCATCTATGTTTGGCAAAACAGAACATGGAAGTGATCTATAGTGGTACATCATGGTATATCCATCAAGCAGGTCCATGACAATCATGAACCAACCTCTAGGGAGCTTAATCAATCCCTGTAAGATTGAAGAACATTATCAGTCTTCAAAGACTTTGTGGACTGTGGGGGAATCAGAGCAAGTAGACTTGATGAAAACATTATTGTCATCTTGTCTTCCCTGGAAGACAAGCTTGGCTTATTTCACATATTTGAAAGATTTCTGTGTGTTACTTGTAGTTTGTAATAGTACTCCTTTAGCTATACAACAGCTTTGTGGAAAGCAGCTAAGTAACATGCTATGAATATTGTATCATTAGAATGAAATCTGAATGAATGTTGCTTGTTGTTAAGATTGGAATAAATTTGAGACTGCAGAGTAAGAAAGCTTTTGGCTTTGGACAAATACTAAAATATTATTGTGTGTGGTCATTGTAAGAATCATAAATGATCTGAGGAAATCAGTAATAGGGTAAGAATGGAATAATATGTTCATCCCCAGGGAGCAGAGGATAAATGTCAGGAGCAGCTCTGGATAACTCACTAAGCCTTCATAGGGAGAATGGATTTGTGAATACTCTGAAACTCCTGCTCTTGATGAGCAGGCTTAGAGATGGGACCAGAACAATGATGATCGAAATGACATGCTCTGATCTATGATAATCAGAAACAGTGATGTTGAATGTGAAACAGTGTGACTCTTTTTCAAAAACAAATGTAATAATATTGTTTTATAGTCTGAGTATCTCTGGAATTGTATAAGTGATCCAGCTGGACAGGTAGTTCAGTCCTGAAGGACGAAAGAACAACCAGTCAACACAAAACAATGATAAAGTATATGAAAACAAAATGTAGTGATGGGAATATAAAATAGATGACAAACCTGTGACTTCCTGGATGGATGGAGAATAGAATAGAATCATTAGGAGAATTCAAACTGTAGGAAACCTGCAAGTCAAAGTACCAATGGCTACAATAATGAACCAGTCTCAAGAAATGACTCTGGAAAGTGGGGCAAATCTGGGATATCACTCTAGGGTGGGGTGATGTCTCAAGAGCAGATCCAACAAGAGTACATTTATGTTTCCATTGACTCCTCTGATCTATTTAAGATTTCACCAAGCAAGAGAAATGATCTCACTGAGATTCTTGGTGATACAGAATCAGATACAAGTCTGGGAGCATGACACATGCTATCAACAATCTTCTAGGACATGACTTTTTTTGAACCACTGTGCCTTGTCATTCTGACTCAAGTGTTCAATAAAAGTCAGCTTGACTAGGATTATATTGGCCTGTACTCACATGTTTAAAAGAACTTCCATGAGTCTCTTCATTGATCAATCATAATATAAGGTGGATTATCCAATTATGATGTGATATCATCAACAGATTTCTTTATCTCAGTTATAATTTTAAACAAGTTGAGGTTGTTTAACCCTTACATCCAATACTTGATACATTCCTAGAGATAGCTGAAATAACCTAAATTAAATAATTCAAATTAAAAGTGAGAGAGCTACATATCAACAATGACAAAGTAGAGTATACTGCTCAGATTCAATGGCACAAAATCTTCTAACACAGATCCTCCACTCTGCAAAGAGTTAGAGTGGAGGGCTTGAGATGACCAAGCAGGTCTAAAATGATACTATTCTTCTATGTAGTAATTTGTAGAGCATTAACTTCCTTGCTGGAAATATCTTCAAGTCTGTGCTTTTGAGAATTATAATATTTTTTAATTATTAAATGATGTCTTTTTAAACACTTGATCAGATTCAATCTAGTTTGATAGATTATCTTATATCCTGTAGTAAAGGGTAACCAGGACAGTGATGTTAGTATGATAGTAAAAAAATAAAATGTGTTGCACTTTTCTGAGATTTATTGAGAATAACTATGCTATTTTGGTAGTTTGTTTTCTTTGTTTTAATAAATAGATCAAATTGCATCATCAGGTCTAGTAATATGGATAGCTGGGGTTTATCAAGGGCATAGAAATGTAAATCCTTTGCAGCAACATTTTCCAAATTGTACACATCATCTTTTATAAATTCCTTGAGGTGTCAGATTACTTCAAATTCAATGACATTGATAGCAAAAGCATTTTTTGATTTTCTTTTTCATATACTCAACAGTAAGAGCAGATAGTTGGTAACACTGTGGCATGAGTTGTGCTACAGATTGTGGTTTTTCTGAACTTCATCAGGTGGAGTATTTTTAAACTTCAAAAATCCTGTTGATAACTTCTTCAATACTAAGTCTTTCTATCAGACATTTTTCAAACCAACACAATAGTATTCAAGTTCAAGTTGTCTGCAAATTGTGAATAGACATCTGTCTACAATATCATGTACTCAGTTATGTTTAGTTTTTTCATACTCACTCTCATAGCCTCTACATTCTCCTCTTTGTGAAAGAATTGTTTAAGAGTGATTGTTGGTTCTATTGTTTCTGCACTTAAACTCTTTGCCATCAATGTCTTTATGTGTAATTTGTCTGTACACTTTATTATGGGTGGTTACTATCTGTCATTTGAAGAACTTTTGTTCCTACTGTTGTACATTTTTCATCAACAAAAGCTATGCTGTGATCTACCAACTGCATTTGGCTGCTCTGATGAGGGAAGTGGAATGCAATTACAAAGAAGTATAATTTGCTGATATAACCAACATGAAAAATAGTTAGGTCACCTTCATGAACACTATTGTCCCAATGAGCACTTGTGATATTTTACATTGTAATTATCTCACTTTGAGCACTTGGTATTAGTCTACCAAGTTCCCTTCAAATTGGCATGGTCATCTCCTATCAGGCATGCTGTTGACATATGTGATAATGCCAATACATTATCTTCTCTCTAGATCTTGTTGATAGAAGCAAATGGAATAGAGGATGATCAAGAGTACTTGGTAGAATCAATCCAGCTTGCTTGAGTTTCACTAATGGAAACCTTGTTCACCTGTTTTATGCTCCTCTGACTAAGCCCCTTCTTGGACCTTATTCTTGAATCACATTCTTGGGCTTCAAATTTCACACTGAACATAGCAATCTAGATAAGTTCAGTGATCCATAGTAGAGACCTTTGGGAAGAACATAATATTTCATGTGTGATGGGCAGGATGTGATGAGACTACACTGGGATCAAAAAGTACAACATCACAGAATTGACCTAGTACCCATCTTTTCATCCTCTACCTAATACTTGGGCTGTAAAATTTTCAAAGCAAAGCTAAGATATGGTTCCTATCACCTCAAGTTGCCCTGACTGATAGCCTCTTCCTTCCAATGTGAAGTTAACCTCATAATGAAATGGCAGTGCTGTGAGAAGCAAAGACCTCCCTGTCACTGGTGTAGAGTGAATAGACTCTCATTTGATCACCTCTTTTCTACTCTCCTAATCATTGTTATACATAGAGTGGCCAAAGTACATCCCTGGATAGCAAGGGGCATCAAAGATGCCAGGCAATGAAAGGTAGATATAATGCTACAGTTATGTATCCTTGATTGCATGGTCAAAGATAGCTAGACTATGGATTGTGGGGCTGAATTCTTCAAGGCATGTCATTTCCATCTGCAATGGTGATTTGAAGCACAAAGTGTCCAGTGAGATTAAAGGACATCTGGAAATATAGTAAGTATCTTTGATGCACTGGCTATAATATGATTAACTTCTGTAGTGCCAGCACTTGAAAGGAGGTAGATTCATATCCAGCTTTTGTAAGTGGAGCAAACAAGGCCTTCTTTGTATTTAATCTTTCAAAATCAATGGACTGTGTGATGCTTCCAGTGAATACTCAGAACAACTTTTCTTCCATATATACATCAAGAAAATAGTATAGTTCCACCAGGAAGAATGTTCTACATGCAAACCTGATGTTGTCTTAGTGTCCACCATTGATATAAACTGTGAACATGTGCCAAACAATCTCACTGTCAAGTCCCCTTCTGCTCAATATCCATGTGAATATCACAGGCTCTGGATGAACCAAATGTACTATTCATAGGCTTCAATAGAGAACAGTTAGGTAGAAATAATGCTTTTCGTGAATAGTAAGGAGTGGACAGCATTGATTTGATAGATTGTAGATTTGTAATAATATATGTGTAGTGTTCAAAAGTCTGGTCCTAATACCAATGAAAACTGGTTGAGACAGTGTGGTCTTTTTGTAGTTGCAGAAAGTCCAGTCTTGATCTTTCCAAAATCCTAGAAACCAAAAGACTGATCAAGGACTAGTCCAGACCAGTCTTTTCTAGAACCAATTATACCACTATTCTACCCTAACCTAGTACTATATCCTGTATTTTTAGCTATTTGATTTGATTTTATATAACTGATTTGATTTTGGTACTTCCTAAATATGGTATATGACCCAAGAATAGCCATATTTCAAGATTATATGATGAGATAAACAAAACCAAACATGCTATAGAAAGCAAAGAGTATCTACATTCATCAGGCCTAAGTAATCTAAGCATTACTCTCATCCCTTGATACCATAAATAGCTTGTATATTATGTCACTAATATTATGATTTTGACATCTCATACAAGGTTAGTCATATCTTTTGATTGTGTGGATTGAATAACAAGACAAAACATTTCTCAGAAAGGTAATGGTCTGTACTACAACCCAACTGAATACATCTAAGCATAAGGCCGACATCTACATATAGTAATGTAGCTATTTTTCCAAAGACAAGTTGCAACCAGTCTGGACTAATCAAAAGACCATTCAGGACAGTTCAGAATGGACTCAGTCCACTCCTGGCTGATTTGGGACATAGCCAGGACTGGTCCAGCCTTGGTCCTTCAAAATCTGGGCAAAAAACTGAACTGGACTGGACTTTTGAACACTATGTATGTATAGCTCAAAGTTAAAGTCAGCAAGACAAAGAGCCTGGTTTCACTGCTCCTGGAAGCATGATAATGATAATGATGATATGTGGTACTCACAAAAGAAAGACAACTATCTCAATAATTTCTCCATAGTCTCGGCAACTACTTATCATCAATAAATGTACAATATCCTTGATAGATTACATCAAGAATTGTCTCTTTGATGGCAAAGTCCAGCTGCTCCTGATGGCACAACATATTATCCCAGACCATAACATGCTCCATGTTAAACTTTGTTCAAGATCCTTTTTGATTCCTTGTGCTACTTCTGAAAATGGAGTAGTTTGGGAATAAGAACTAGGGTCTAAATAAGGACATCAATGCTCATTTTGGCAATCCACTCAAATTAGTCCTAAAATCATCAGCTTCTGTAATAATGCATTTCAATGATTCAGAGAATGATGTTGTTAATGTCTCTCTAGACTTGTTCTTCAACAAACAGGTACTCCATCATGGTCTCAATAGATGGTCCACCAGTATCAATTCTGTCATCAGTCAGGTGTTCTGGTCATGAAAAAAGCCTACTAGTGTGAAGAAAGTTGTACAAGTGAAGCAGACATTCTAAACCTCCTCCTCCACCACTCTGGTCATTATAGCTTTGTCCCTGTGTCCCTCTAAAGTTGTGGACCAGAAGTGATCCCAACTCTTTCTTTTCCCTCTTCCATCACTATCTCCAGTCTTCCAGATCTCAACTTTGTATCTGATGATGGTGACTCCTCCACCTGTGCTGATGCAGGATGGGACCCAACTAGAGCCCACTAAGGAGTGGCCTTTCATGAAAACAATATCTTTAGCAGGTAAAGACAAAACTGGTGGTGTTGGAACAGCAAGAATTGGGTCACTAATGGACTGAGGTACACAAACAAGGGGAATAGAAGGAGATAATATGATCTAGAACTTGGACATGTGAGGCAGACAGAATCCAGCAGAAGTTTTGAGAATGAGCACATAGCTATCATCCATTTTCAGATTGTGGCACATGTGACCTCACAGCAGGATGGTCACACTAGTTCCATAATGAAGTACTAGACCACACAGATGCATCTTCTGCAATCCCTTCTGAGTACATCTCACACTTTTATCCAGCATTCACACACTTTTTCCTTGTTATCTGTTATGTATGATATCACCATTTCTGCTCACCTTAGTCCCCACCACCTGTCAAGCCCACTGTGATCCTCTGTTCAAAGTACTATACTTTAACTTGTCATAATTCAATCATGATTTACCTTCTTATCACTATCAACTCTCTTTACCACTATTCCTAGATTGTATAAGAACTCTACTTAGATGACAATCAGAATTTGATGAAGGAAGTCTTGGGACACAAAAGGGTGTATCACCACACAACCTACCACCTCATGCTAATGCTCTTGTGGCAATTATATTAATGTAAACCATATCATTCGAGTATTGGTGAGCATCACTACCACTGCTGTGCATGCCAAATTCTGTGTCCTTGACTCTGCCATGTCTAATGACACCTCCAACTACCCCAAGCAAGACACTTGATATGCCATCATGAGTCTCTTTAGATGAGGTTGATGTAACACTAAGTATGCTGCCCCTGCTTTAAAATGTGCATTGTTGATGATGTCAGTAAATGTACTACACTGATCAGCATATTTCTATTGCTATTTGTGGCTTAGCATGTGACCAGGAAGCTCAGCATAGCCATTGATGCATGTGCTGATGTTGCAAGTAAGATGGTTCAGATTGTTACAATACGTGTCCTGTCATTTCCGTCTCCTTTGTTTGTCTAGTAATGAACAATAAAGGTAGAGGATGATGAGCAAGGCCTGGTAGAGGAAGTCCAGTTTGGCAGTAGTCTCGCTTGAAGATCCTATCTTCACAGCGGATGAGATGAGAATGCAGGTAGATTGCGTAGATCAAACTAAAGTACATGGCACTAATCTAGGATATTTATATGTAACTGGGGTTAGGGGAAACGCTACTATAACAAGAGATATAGCAGTGGGAGGATACTAGCATCCATGAGAAAAAGGGGAAACGATACATGGAAAAGGCTCCCACATATATGAGAAAACAGGCGATTGAGTGAGAACATCTAGGCAGAGTCCACATGGCGGTGTACAGGATAAAGGAGTTGAGAAAGGAAATGGTGGCACGGGCCCTGAGAATGAAGTCGAGACAGAAGAGAGAAACAATCCAGATACCAGTGGAGTCAGTCAATGGACTGCTCTGTGGCGAATGCACCGTCTATGTTCTCCCAAGGAAAATTACCTCCTGGGAGAACTTCACCCTTGCAGAACAAAACATACCCGTCGTACATCCCATCGATGATCACCTGTTGGATTGCCTCATTGAGTTAAGTGGTGTGAACCAACAAGTCATCCCAGACCGTAACACAGATGATGCAAAAGGTGACCAATAAATGCCTTGTCAAGGAGAGTGAAGCATGTTTTAAGCAGCCAGAAAGTATAGAAACTCTACAAGGTGATGGTGTCAGATTTGAAGATGGAGAGAAAGAGGAAGCCCTCAAGAGGTGGGATGAGTGAACACTATACTCTGATGGTCTATTAGGTGCAACCATCAGTTCTACTGTATTATACAGTCTTACAACTTCTGTTGCAGACTCTTATTTCCAACATTATCCTATGCCCTTATACTACAGAATCAGATGCAATAATGCTACCACAAACATCACTGATCTGTGCACAAGGAAAGGAAACCTGTGTGAACTTAGTACAATAGATCAGAAAATGCTAGTTGAAGATACAACAGAAAGGAAGCTTTAATTCTCTTGAGGGATTGTCCATCAGAGAGAGATCTCAAAGTGAGACCTGTTATCAAAACCTCAGTTGAATTGTACTTTGATTCATCTTTCATTCACATTCACCAATACACTTGTTTATCTCCCCAGAGATCAATATTTTAGTCAAGGATCTTCTCTCACTTGCACCACACCATATAGTCTGAGGTGCACATCTGTCATATGCTCAATGTCAATCCTTGATCTACAGGATGACACAGATTCAAATTCAACCTCAGTTCACTACCTTTGCACTTTGGTCCTCTCATGCACTATTTCTACTTCCAAATCTTATGGCCAAGGAAGGGATAGGAGTCTGACTTGCTTGGGGTGCTCACTACATAGGATTGTACAGAGCATGGCAACTCTTACAGTGTCTGGTTCTCCCAGGATGTGCAACCATAGCACAATATCATATGCTAGTGAGTGGCCAAACTCTAAGTTCATGCTAGACTTGGCAAGCATCTTTAGCATATGGGCTGGTAGAATGAAAAAGCCTCATACTCACTGCAATGTGATTGGTCATCACAAAACTCCATCAACTAATATGATTTCTACCCAGTCAACAAATGACCATGACTCATATGAGGAGTGGATTATTATAACAGTACTTTGATGCCAATACCCCTCAATTATGACCACTTTGAATAAACAACCAGCTTTTTCATTACTAATAGTATGCACTTGTCCACATCTATCATATCACCTACATATTCTACCTGTTTTAAATGTTGGACCAATCATGACTCCTTCCACAATGCCACCAACAACAGCTCATCAACCCTTTGATTACCATCTCTTCTACTATCTGACATACCCTTTCATACTGCCCGATTGAAACTTGTCATGCCCAGTTCAGCATGTTCAATGGGCCTGATCTCACTAAACATTGATATATTTAACTGTTAGCATACAAACAGTTGATATGGTTGCCAAGAAGAGTCAGAGTGCACATCCCTTCTAGCATTCCCTTTGCCTCTATGTAGACTATGCATGGCACCCAGACAAGGATGTCACAAAGGTTAGCCTTGTGTTAGCTAGCAAATATTTATATTCTGTCTGTTGCATGACACCAAATATATAGAAGCAATTGCTGAGCAGGAGCATCCCTAAGAAAAATGGCAGTCAAAGGTCTTCACATATATCATCAGTCACATGAAGATTGCAAAAGAGTGTTCACCTATAGAGATGGAGACAAATAATAAGAATACACATTCCATATCACACTGGAGACACCTACAGACCCCATCATCACTCCACATCACATATGATTAAACTTTTGAAGATACAGTCACTGGGCATAAGAGCTCTGAAACCATCACCACATCCACTGTGTACACACTAAATCATTGCCTGATTATACTGAGTCAACTCTGGTGTCTACAGCTCCCTTTGTGACAATGCCTGACTTTGGGATCCCATCTATATTCTTTTCCTAGCAGAAATGATTTCACACATATGCCAGATATATTGGCAATGTCCCAAGCAAGAGTAGCCCCCAGTTCAGCAGTGTCAGCAATGGGTGTTACAGGCTGGGATGAAATTTGCCAAAAGTACAATACGCTGAACACTACCATCAATAGAGCTACTGAAACTCTTATTGGGGCCAGACTTCGAAATGTACTTGAGAGGGATATGCATCTGATCTATCCTATGAGGAAGTTAAGTGTGGGAACACCACTGGTTGAGTAGTGAGATACCTGCTTTTATTTGCATCATCTCTCTTTCCCTTTTCACTTGATCTGATCTAATCTTATACACCATCATATATACTCTTTTAGATCAATATTGACCATTCTGCAGTATATTGTTCTATTTGATATTTCATTTTAGCTTGCATTACCTTTGGATAGAGCTTGTAATATAACCTTAAATGGATGCCTCTCTTCTCCTACTATTTCTCCCATAATAGTGATCATTTCCCATATCCTTTATAGTTATATATAAAAGTACCATCAACAGTACCCATGTACTTTAGTTAGATCTATGTAATCTAAGCATGACCGATCATCCTCTTTGTTATGTTCTAGTAGCCCTATTTTATTGTATCCCATGTGATATTTCTTTCAAGCCTTTGCACTACTGTTGCTGGAGTTAATGTTACACCTTTGCATTGACATTGGGCATTGAAACAACCAGCCCACCTAAGGACCAATTGCACTAAGAGAACAGTGGGGTGCCTATGAGTTTTAGAGTGCCAGAAAGACTGAAAAAACTCCAGAGGATAGGACTGGACTGTTCTAGAGCTGTGGGAGTCCCTTCTATACTATTCTACTATTTACATTAGTGTATAGTAGATTTAGAGATATGGTACACTAGGGCTAATGGTATATGGTCTAGAGTGCAGCATGGCAGCTGTTAAAAAGGAGGGTATGGATAGGAATGGTATTACCTGTGCCCAGAATATAGGGTTGGATGTACTGGTTTGTCTTGTGTTGATCCAGAGCAAGGACATGAGGCAAGGATGGAGTTACATAGCCTTGCTAAACATGTGTAGAGTAATAGGGTCAAGGGAAATGGTCTTGACCTGTGGCTAGGCCATGTCATTGAAAGAGGGGAGTAACTTATAGTGAGTCATGACTAATATCAGAATGATGTGTGACTGACTCATTAGCCAGAGTGTGACTGACATTAGGTAGGAGTATGACAAACATCAGTCAGTAGTGTGACTGACACTTGACAGTTGTATGACAGCTATTAGGTAGTGACATAACTGACACTAAGGTAAACCATGACTGACACTAGCCAGCATATGACTGACATTCGGTCAGTGTATGATAGTCATAGGGGAAAAATAGACATTTGTAACAGGCATGATCTGGTATTTCAACTCATTGGAGGAAATGGCTCCAAATGGAAGTTTAGTGCTGGCAAGGACATGTGTGTGTGCCATAGTTATGCAAGGTAAAATGAGGCAATGGCCTGCCAACATTCAAGACTGGACAGTATGAAATCAGAAAGGAACCAGCTACACATTACCTCAGACAGGATGATGCAGATGCAGAGCATATTGGTAATTTGGCCAGCTAGAGCTAATGATTGATCAGATCTACTACTATACAATTTCATATCTAAATAGTTAATATTGATATGAGATGGTGTAATGTGTTATAGGATAAAAGCTTGGAGGTAGAAAGCATGCCAAAATTTGATGTGGCAAGATAGATGCATGATCAATTAAACATGCCTGGAGATACTTAATTATTCCAGAATGTCTAATTGGCCTTGACCTATTAACAAATCAAACCCACCTAGGACCTGTAAATGGTATGTGTTGAGATAGTGGCTTTAGTGAGACCTGTTCAATATCTACCAAACTTGATCATTTTTCCTTTGCTACACCTAACATGTCTGCCAGTGAGTGAGATACATCAAACTAGTGTTAAAAATTTGACATATGTCTACAAAGTTGAAATGGCTGTGGGGAAAGCCTTCAGGGCTGCTACCACTCAGCCATCTCCATCACCTCAATATAAGTGGCTTCAATTGATGCCTCTTTTTTTTTCTTACATATCAAAGGCAAAACTTGTATATCAAGATATCCTAACCACTATATGGCTCGCATTAGCTCTCACATGCATCAAAAGATGGCCACACCAGGTAAGAGATATCCCTTTCCACTGTGAACTCAAGTGATCTTGATCCTTTGGATTTTCTTCCACATCTACCATTCTGTTTGATTTCATCCCTGCAAAGATTGCAGCCAATAAGGTAATCAAGGATATGCTCCAACATTTGATTGATTGCAATCTGTACTTAAAGGAGCTCAAAAAGTGAGACATAGATCAAGTATGGACCCTCATTAGTAATAATACACACACTCCCACTTCATTATCAGAGAAGTTGTTTACAGAATTATTCAATTGGGCTAATAGACAAGATCCCATTCTTGCTCAAAGCAATGTCAGAAAAATGGCATCTTATTTAGATTGTTTTGTCAGAACTTAACATTAGCCAGCAGCCCCATGACTTCACTTGACATTCTCATACAAACTGTCCTTCAGAAAGTTTGAGAAAACCTGACATCATCCTGGTGCTCCTCTCACTCCAGTTGCAGAAGAGTCTTAACTTTTGACATTTTGACATTTCCAGACCTACTGTGAGATCAAAAAAGCAATAATCAGTGTCTCATTAATACTGTGAGGATGCAAATGATGAAGATGGCTGGTATCATCAGGTCAGTGCAAATTCACTGCCATTTTTTTTGTTGAACTATATATTTGCAGAACCCAACTTTGTATTGTCCTTCATGCCTGTGATACTATGCTATTCACTTCCTATGGATTAGATATCTCCTGGAACATAGAAATTTATTGCCATTATTCTTTACTTATCTACTGCCTTTGAAAATTCATCCTGGAATAGTCTCAATTATACTATTTGAAATACTGGCAATCTGTATCTGGAGCTTAGCTGGCAATTGTCAATGAAGGAAGCTCTGGAAGTCTGGCTCATGCATTCACTTGATGCCTTTTCAAGTCTACATGGCAGCTCTATTAAAGTCTGGAAGTGCCAGATGCTCAATGATAAAAGCTACCAGTGGTGAACTGTGTGCTTAAAAATTGTTGAACAAGTAAAGGGCACCTTTCTGATATGGAAATCCATCATCTTCTGCAAAGCCACATGCCCAGTCTCTTCTCTAATCTCAAAGATGAAAAGAATATTGGGTCTGCTGACTTTTTCAATGTTTTCTATGGTTATATGCAGGTCAACAGTCACTGGGATGCTTGCCCACACCTCCATGTCATCACTCTTATTTGTGCTTTGATTGTAGCAGAATGTGTTACTCTGACACTCAATTTCAACAGGCAAGTATTAATGAAGAACTTGCCAGACATGACTAAGAACATCTTGCATTGATTTGCTCAGGGTTCCACAGTCATAGACAATGATCCTCCCCCCATGCCTACATCACACAATCCATCTGAGCCTATGTCCTCTGATTCTTCTCATACAGCTGATGTTATAGAGAAAGAATCCCCCAGTACTATCTCTGCTATTGGTACCATTTCAAAATATTCTGAGAAGATCAAGTCTACATTTGAATGGACCTTTGAGCCTCACAAGCATATACAAATTCTATATGATACCATTACCACTTCCATTGGTGTTGTCCTAGTTGAGGTCATTGAGCTTGTCCAGGCAGATGACAGCAATATGACCCTATCCTTCATAGTAGATATGATGATATAGATTGAGGGGACAGGAGAATTTGGGGTGGCTTTGAGCAGACTCATAACAGAAGTTGCAGGTGTACCTGTGGCAATTGGAACAAAGGTGGCAATAGCTATTGCAGATGAAGTAGCAGGGCCTTAGTGAGAAAGCCTGAACCTGGGATATGATGGGTCAAGAAAAGGAGTGGAATACCTGTGGAGTGAAGAAAGGTGGTTGATTGTGTCAAGCATGGGGATTAGCATGGGGAAATATTCTCCTACTCCTCATTCCTACCTCATGTTTATGTCTGTTGAGTTGGCATCATTGATATTGTCAGGCAATGGTAGGGTAGAGAAGGAAAAGGAGGAAGAAGTGGAGGAGGAGTGGGTAGATGTTCCCACTGAGTTGAAAGAAGGGAGGGAGGGAGGTGGGATGGTGGTTGAGGTTGGGGAAAGACCCAGGGTGGGGGAGTCAGGGATAATCTACTAGGTGGTGGTGATGGTGGGGCAATGAGGGAAGCATTGATCCATGGCCATAGATAGTTCCCCAGAGGACCTAGTAGATATCACCAATAGAAACCTTACCTTTGATCCCTAAGCACCCAGCTCAGGACAACTTGAACATTTTTCTATCACCAGTACCATCAGATATATTTGGTGATGCTACCACTTCAAGCCAAGACACTGGGATATTACCCAGTGATCCATCCTTCTCATCCAGTTTGCTTATGTCACTTGTTTCACCTTCCATTCTGTCATTTCCCTTAATTCTGCTCTATCAGTTACTTCAGACCATTTTGTCATTTTCCACTTCATTTTTGTCATCAAAGAGTTCATTTCACTTGAACAACCCTTCATTTGCATCATACACCTTTCCCATCCATCGAAACAGATCACTTTTATAATTCCATTATATCATTGCAATTCCTCTGATTTCCCTTAATATTTTTGGGACATACTGGTCCTGGACATTGACTTACCAGCCAAGGAAGTTGTTAAACCAGTCCTGAGTACTTTTTCATTACTTATGGACACAAGAATGTCAACTGGTTGATTCAACCTCATTTCATTTTTGACATTTTTTGTGGGTTTTATTTCAAATTTCCTGTATAAACTATTTCATAAACCCTTTCTTTAGCCTGGTGGACCATTTCACCAGTCAAAGACACTCCTATGTCATATCAAGACACTGAGACACAAACCCATGTGTCCATTTACATTTTAATTTTAATCAATCTACTATTTTTTCACTTTTCTGGATACTCTAGTCCAGACCTTCATTTCACTGGTCCAAAGGACTGCACAACAGGTCCAGCATACTATTATGCCAGTCACAGATATCTTTTCTGCCCTTCAAGACCCTGAAACATTAACCAGCCAACCTATTTTCACTTTTCATTTTTTTTCTCATTCTTTAAACACTGTTGGGGATTTTGTTTTTCATTTCTTTGGCATTCTACTTCAGACCATTGTTACACCAGTTCAGGAAACCTTTGATTCAGGCCTGGACACAATTATTTCACTTCAAACTAACTGAAATTTATTTTATATCATCATCACATTCAAATCCTTGTCATTTTCATTATTTTATGTTCTTGCATTGCATTTTATGGACACTCTAGTCCAAACCTTCACTTAACTGATCCACAATACCATTATTTCAGTCCTGGTTACTGTTTATTTGCTCCCAGTCATCTTTGTTTCACCTCTGGGTATTTAAAGTTCATCTAATATCCACTTAATCACTCCATTTCCATTCTGTTTGCTAATTTGATTGTTGCTTTGTGTTCTCTGGACATTCAGATATAGTACATGGTTAGTCTAGTCCAGAGTACCCTTACTCTAGTCCTAATGCCTCTTCATTCACTCCTAAGCACCTTTCACTCCCTCAAATATCTTTTGATTTCATCTCAGAACCTTTGGTGTTCATTTGATTTCATCACCCCATCTGTCATTTCATTGGGCAAAGATCCCAACCACCACCTGGACATAGAAATACACTAGATCTGGTTCAGTTTCCCATATACATTCACCTGATTGACTTTTCCTTTTATTTTTATGCTGATTAGAGTTACTTCATTTATACAAATACCAGTGAGACTCCTCATACATCTCAATAGAATGGTCATGCATAGCAGTTCAACAGAACTATAATGGAGAAGTCCAACACAATGTGATATGATGTGTATCTATCACCATCTTTTTGGCAAGATGCTGCATTGACCACTTTATATATCTGTAATTGTCAACCTGCAAGATCTTTGAAATGGAAAACTCTTGTCTTGGAATCCAAGTCAGATTCTATTTCAGAGTATTTGATTACAGAGCTTACATCCATATAGATTCTGCCCACCATGCAAACAAAGTTTCTCATTAAGTGAAAGAACTGATATTTATTAAATATGAAATAAATCTATAGGCATAGTAGCCAGGAAGGAGATTCTTCAGAATATTCAACATATAACTGTATGCCAGAAAACAAGAGCTTGAGTGAAAATACTGGCTCAATTATATTTTTAGCAGAGGATCTCCAATACTAGGCTAGTATTGAAATATGTGATAGATCAGAAAGCCATTTCAGTTAGATTCATTGAACTTGGGAAATTGGTCAGGTATAGTTTTCATAGCATCAATAGTCTGATTTTTCATCTTCTCATCTGTCAAGAATGGTTTTTTTTTAAATTCCATTTCTGTCCCATTGGGGTGCATTACCCTATGTAGGACAATACTCACTAAGTTATCTACTACATATTTGGAGCACTGTACTGTTGTAACTATGGGTAACATGAGCCAGCAAATCACTCCTTTTAGAGTGGCCAGGCATAGGGAAAAGGAAGAAGTTGAGGTGAAGTCTGTTGAGGTTTGAAGTCTGTGGGGGTCAGTGAGCAGACGGAACAGATTCCCCTCACTCCCTTTGACCTGGGAGGGCCCTTCCATGTGCCTATGTGCTCAGGTGGATGATGAGGGATTGGGATGGTGGATGTGAACTGTTGGGAATGACATAATGTACAGGGGGTGGGAATAGTGGTTGATCAAGGGAAGGCATGGGCTGGAATGTGGAAACTCATCTCCACCAGTTCACCAGGTGACTGGGAGGAGATCCGTAGGTCCCCATTGGAGTCAATACCTATGTAGGCTGGTGGGCAGCTGTCTGTGAAGGCCAGGATAATGCGGGGAACATCATTGGGGATAGCCCTGGAGTGGATAGGCTTCATAGCTGAGTTGCAGCAGTGAAGGAAGGGGGGCAGTTGGGTTGGTCCAGAATCCACTGGAGCCATGGATGGGTGGGCAGGGCTGTGCAGCTGTGGATGGAGGAGATAGAGGAGGGGGAGGGGGAGGTGCGTCTGGGGTCCTCAGGAAGGACTGTGGGGGCAGAAGCGGGGGTAAATGGGAGAGAAGCCCCATCAGAACCGGAGAGGGTGGTGACCAGGGCCTGAAGTGCAGTCAGATCCTTGCAGAGTTTTGCTATCTCTGCCATATGCGGGCAAAGTGTGGATGAGGGTGGGAGTTGGGGGATATTGGATGTAGCTGGGGCAGTTGCCAGGGGAGAGGCCTTGCAGAGGAACTGGAGGCTAGTCCTCATGTGGAGGACCATGTTGTTCTGCAATAATCAAATGATAGGTGGTAGGACTTTGCCTGTGGCCATCTCCTTAGCAGAAGCATGGAGCTGGGTCTTGAAAGAGTGGAAGATGGAGACTGCCCAGTGGGTGGCCTTGTCTGCTCCCTTGTTGCAGGCAATGGGGAAGGTGGGTATGTTGAAGGATTGGCCCTTCTTGAGCCCAGACTTGGTGGTCCAGGTCCAGGTCCAGGAGTGTGAGGCATAGTGATGCAGGATCTGCCTGTGGACAGGAGGGGAATGAAAGGAAGAGCAAAAGGTGCCCTTTGGGAAGTGGTGGAAGCAATGCCCAATGTCAGATAGCTTGAGATTGCATAGGGACGTTGCTGAGCACAAGTGCTTGGGAAGGAGAGCTTTTTTCCCATGGGGGGATGGTGGTGGTAGTGGTTCAAGAGGCATCCAAGAATGGTTTGCTACAAGCCATTTAGGATATATGGAAAAGTTAGCAATAGACATGTTATCAATATATTCTTTCTTTCTATCTGTATATTTGATGTTTGTTGTTTGAGATCTTTCAAATAGCTTTTGAAGTAAAAGAGTATGAATTGATGTAGAGATTGTAAGTTCAGGTTGTAGTTATATCTAGTGATATCCTTTTCTTTTAGAAGTCTGAGCTCCTATACTAGTCATATACATTTGAATAAATTCTCTGGTACTCAGGAAGGTGTTATTCATATACTCATGTATGTTGCCCTACATGTAGTATACAAGGCAAGCTCTGTCTCCATCTCCTTGTTGCATCACAGGCATCAGTACTTTATCAGAAAATACCATGATAGATTTAGAGTCATTCGGATATCCTGTTGAGGGAAGGAATTAACATAAAAGCCCCCTTGTACTGAGATTTCCAAGTGGTCCATAATGGAAGAATAGATAGAATGTTTTTATCATAAATCTCTGTAGCTCATTTCTCAAGTCAGATGGGCAACTCCTTTTCAAAATGGTATAATTCTGAATACATGCCTGCAAGAGACACTGATGTAATGGCATTGTGTTAGTGCATAGAAATTAACCATTTATGCCTGGTAGCTATTTTCAAAGGCAGAAAATTCTGACTTGCCACAAGATCCCTAATGCAGAATGAATATAACATTTGACAATAAGTAAAAGTAACTTATATTTCTTTCTTGCTGAAACCAAGCTGGGGATAGATCAATCATTAGAATGTTTTTTCTACAATTCCATGAGTCACCTTCAGGATGGTATTTGATATGTTGAATTCTAATAGGGTTTTTTATTGTTAATATCTTGAATACTAACTACTGGGTGATCAGTATATGATTCAATAGAGTTCCACAATTATAGATTAGTAAAGATAACCCCTCACTGGCTTTATCTGCTTTTTCAAGCAAATTGCATTACTCCATTTCAAACAATACTGAGGACCATTAATCTTCATCTATCAGAATAAATAACCAAAGATATTCTAGATAACACACATGGTAATAAATCACCTACATGTCAGATTTTTAAAGACCTCAATGACTGAACCATTAGACAATCAAGTTGAGCTTGTATGTGCCTTTTTAAATGTTCAGAAGAGGACCTATCTCATTCATGCCCTCCTATCTTGCAACCTGCATATCTACATGCCTCACTTAATCAATGCAACCTTATTCCACATCTTGGTGACATGGAATATGGCCACTTCCACTCTAATTTCTAATGTATGATGAACATAATGCAATACTGGTCATGTAGTTCATCCAAGATCAAAGGTGTCAATTACTGTGGAATATGGGATGGCCCTCCAGTTGCATGCAAGAATAATGACCTTCAGGATAGGATTATCAGACTCATGTATTACATCTGGAGGTTTGTTGATCTTCCAGCACATATATTCAATTTGTTAGATCTACCTTTGAATAGCTTTGAATGTGATGAAGAGAGAAAGGTTAGCTTTGTTTGCTGGCTCAGATTAAACAATGGCAGACACATAAGCATGCCCATGTTCAACCTCCCTGATCTTTTGCCAATCTTTGCTTTAAACACTGACCAGCCTTTCAGAGTTTTTGACTCTTTAGTTGGGTATTAGCCTACATTTTTAGCACTAGTGACCAATCCACTGGCATGCCATGATAATACCATGCTCTGTTTGATGCTATTTTGTTGATTTTCTTGTAAACACAATCTTCAATGACATCCACCTTGATATTCATCCAAGCCCTTTTCCTGGATTTCCACAGCCCTATCAATGCCACCCTTAAGTGAGGAATAGAACATGTGTGGTCTGGTAATAGCAATCATGAGATCAGTTTTCTGAAGGACTCTAGAGAGGTGTCATCCAGTCCTCTGATCTTGTCAGACTTATAAAACTCCCCATGCCCTTCTTAATATTTGCATGACAATATATGGAGGAGAGCCAAGTATACAGTAGATGAGATGAAGCATCCTGATATTCCTAGGTCATCACTGTTAAAGGAGCACATATGACTGCTTGACATTCCAGTGTCCTACAATGTCAGAAAGCCCTAGGTAGCCAAAGGTACATTCATCAGTAAGTGCTAGGCCAACATGTAGTTCAGGGAATGTCTCCTCAACAGGTTGGTTGCAGATGAATTTACCATGGTGGAGTAAGATAGATAGTAAGCATTTTCCATAAAATCTTGTGATTTTTCATTTGGCCTATTGTTTAAGTACCCTGATTACCATTGTTGACAAAGAAGACCATATTATAACCATCCTCACTGGTTGTACTCATGGGAATAACTGGGATAATATCCACTAACAGATGAGCAACCTTTTGCAGGATCAAACCCCTTGTCAACAAGCTGCTCACAGACAAGGCCTTTGTTTATGCTACTGGATTCATGTGTAGTATGTTTTATCCCAATCCTTTGATGATCTTTTTTTATTTTTATTTTTTTTTCACAGATGCCTTTGCATTTTATACCTCAAAGCTGCACAAAAAATGCACAGATCACCTCAACACTCTTTGTGAGAAATATTCACAATTTCACAAGCTATTCAGCAACTGCATCTTCTCCACTTGCATATTTAATGTGGTCTCAACATCATCACCCTTGAACACATTGACAGCACCAATATTTCTTTTGGACTGTCCACAATCTTTGCCTGTGGTGCATTTGATTCACAGAGAAGTGACTACCTCATTTATTTCAACCTTAGTTTTGTTATCCAGTTTTCTCCTGGCTTCACCATTCTTGTATTCTCTGGCACACTTTAACACAGTAGTGTTGCCATCTGCCCAGGTGAAACATATCAATCATTTATGCAGTTCTGTCCAGGAGGGCTTTTTTGCTGGGTTGACTATGGTTTTTAGCTGATGAAGATGCTGCTCAGCTTTGAGTGCAGTTAGTTTGAACTCAGTTATCTAGAGTGATGCAAACATGTGGTCAATTTGTTTTCCAAGCTAGGTGAGTTGAAGTGGGATAGATAGACAGTGTTTGGTCTATAATGTAGTGAAGCTAACCCTCCAATCCAACACTTATGATAGTTGTTTGATGCAGTTGTCTAGATACTTATGACAGATTACCTTTCTAGTATGTCATGTGATTTTCAGTCATCTTTTTACTCTGTTCAATATGCCAATGACTTTCTGCCCATGAGCTCTTTGTTTCCAACCTTGGAAAGCTTTGTCCTAGCCTTTCCTATTCATGTTCACTTGAACTACAGCATGCCTGGATGGTTTTTTCTTTCTATGCACTATTCATGTTAATTCAAATCATGGAACACTTGGATTGTTTTTTTTTTCTTTCTATGCAATTGTCCACATTGATTTGAACCATAGAATGATTGGATGTTTTTTTTCTACCTACTGTCCATGTCAACCTGAACTGCAAAACACTTCAGTAGGTGACACCTTTCAACCTTGTCTTATATCATGCTTTTTCCATAGCCTGCCATTTTAGCAGTTTCAAACTGCAAAATGCTTAAATGGGTAGCATTTCTATTGACCTGATCTGATCTTGTCAACTTGAACAGTAGAACACTTGGATGGAAAGCAGTCATAGTGTTACACTCTGGGAAGACATGGCACTCCACCAAGAAGATCTTCACTTCACTCTTTGGGAGGCTGTAGTCAATGGACTCTATCAAGGCGTCATCTCTTATATTGATGACAAGATAGTCCCTGGAGGGGACTTCCCTTGGCAGGCCATAGAAGACCAGTTCACAACAGATGAGGAAATCCTCTGGTGACTGCGTGGTTGGTTCAACTGTTTCTCTCTCCTTTCTTCCATGTACTGCATAGGTTCAAGCTGCAACCTTTATTCTCACTTATTTCATCCTATACATTACCATATGGACCTTATTTAACCTTCTCCCTTATCTAACATGTCTTTCTATGGGTGTGGAATCTTCTCTCATATCACTCTCTTGGCTTTCTCATGGACACTAATCCTTTCCCATAGCCATATCTCTCATAATGGTTACATTTCCACATCCACCCAGAGTTACATATAAATACCCCTGTAAAGTGCCATGTACAGTAGTTTGATCTATGCAATCCACCTGCATTCTCCTCTCCTTCTGCTAGCAAGATAGGTTCTTCTAGCAAGATCATTGATAGACTGGATTCATTCTACCAAGCCCTGCTGATGGTTCTCTACATATGTTGCTTGATCCTAGATGAACTTAGGAGATGAGACTGACAAGATGCATATCATAATACATAGATTTGCTCCTTACCATAAAATATCATTTGTTCTGTTGTAATCTTTTCTGATTCAAATGCACTTGGATGTGTGATCAACATCACATTGCAATTATCTCCAAATTTCATATAAACAAACCCCAAGTGTTACTACTACATGGCTTGCCTTGTTCATGTCTAACATCAATGATGTTATACTCATATCTATCAGCATCTCACCCTGTCACTCTGAGAAACAAGCCCTGGCCAGGGCTGTGATGCAACCTATCCAAGGTGATTGCCAGTATGCCATGGGTTCACTCAAAGCACATCAGGAGCACATTTGCAACATCCACTTTGCATTCACCCAGGAAGACATCCTGGTTCCCCACCTAGACAATCTAGATGATGAGCAGTTGGCTATCATTCAGCTGGCACTTGATGGCCATGGCATGCTTATCATCAGTGCAGCAAGCATGTGACTTGTTGACTCCATTTCTCACATTGGCTCATTGTTGTCACTGACAAGGAATAGGAAAGACCTTCTTGTTTAACAAGATATATGAGGTACTCATGTACAAATATGGCTATTGTGCTGCTAGGGCAATTTGTGGTAAACAGCTCCCTTGCATTAGCTTGTAATCCTGACTGAGTCCTTTAGAACAAATCTTGCATTCTTGAGCTGGTTTCAGCAACCCCTTCATTTTCATAGAAAAAGTTGCTGAGAAGGTTAGCCACCATACTTCTACCCACTACCAATGGATTGAGACCAACATGCTTCTGCTCAATGAGAGTAAGGCATTCAGTGTTACACCCTTTCTTCTCCTATGTCTTTCAAGTCTCTATAATAAATACCCTTTATCTAGATCTCATTGATGGGGTTGCCTATTGGCTATGTTTTTCAAACCACCCTTTTGGTGGCATTCAGGTTTATATCCTCATACTTAATTGCAGGATGTTGACTTGCTTTCAGACTAGATTATCAGTTCAAATGTTTTATTTCAACTCTTACCTTGCAATGTGGAAGGTCAACAAGCTTGCTTTGCTTTTGAGTTGGAACCCTGGGTCCACACAACTTCAACAAGTGTTCAACTCAAAATGATTCACACACAGGCAGACCCTGATATGCCTTTTAGCTCTTTCTATTTTTCACTTATACATGCCATTCAGTTTTCATGTGTATTTTAAACAAATATCACATCAGAATGCTTAGTTGACACTATATCAACATTCTCAAGACACTCCATTGTTTCCTTGATCCACTCTTACTTCCTATATTGAGCTCTATACCCTTCAGTACCTAATTGATCATACCAATCTTTGTCACCTCACTTAACTTCCCAGCCCTCCATACAAGTGCAAGACTGTCAATGGTAAAATCCACCCTCTCTCTTTGCAATACTACAGCAAGATGCCTGTACTAGTAGATGTTGTCTCTTGCTTAAAGCTGGATTGCAGGTCATGCTTTGTAAAAACCTTGACACTGGTCTGTTCAATGGCACTCTTGGTACCATTGTGTTCTTTCACCAGCTCAAAGAGCTGAATGGTCATGCAGGCTATGGTGAAGGTTGCAAACATTGGATTGACCCCACTTTGATTAGTGGTCTTTCAGAACTATTCTTCCCATATTACCCTCACATTTAATTCAAAATGCACAGCACCATTGAATTTGTATATTGTTGTCCAGAGTTATTTCAGATTGAGGATATGCATGCTTATATCATCACCATGCATACACAGGTCTGCCATTCTTACCCCCTCTGTAAATCTCTGACCCTGTATTTCTGGTTCCCCTCTCACACATATAGTCTATGACCATTTAAAAGTCACAAGGACAGCTCATACAGAAGCTTGTGATTAATTTTAGTGGTATATTTGCTCTGAGTACATTGTAGTATGTCTCATTGGTTGTTTATCTCATTGCCTTTACATGTCAAGCTTATGTTGCTCTCTCAAGGGTACATTCCCTTCAAGGCATGTAGGTCATCAACTTTGATCTGTTTAGAGTGAAATCCCCTGTTCTCTTTACTCATTCATGCTGACCACTCCATACACAGATTAAAGTTGATCCCCTCATGCTTGATTGGCATCTCAGGGTGTTCAATGATCAGTTTATAGAAGTGTAGCACATCAATTGCATGTTTACTACTTCCTGACACACTATAGTAGCACCCTGATTGATCCACCAGATTGGATAACTGACATAATGCATTGAAAATCCAAGATAGATTGGCTAAAGTCATATAGCATTAGCAGAACATTATAACAATACCTTATAAGCTCCAATACATCCATTGTCCATCTTGGTGAGCAATTCAATTCCCCAGCTCATTACTCTTTGAGATTTTCTTGTTGTGTACACTTTCAGGTATTGGTCAGAGAGTTTTTCCCCTTCCTTCATGATTGAATGCTACATCTCTTATACAATCTGTAGATGCCTTTTTTACCTTGTTGCAATCATGGTCATTTCTACAATCCATTTCGCTTGACACAATTTGTGCTATGAAGATGCATTGATCTCCTCTCTCAAGGTCAAGCATAAGTGAGCTCCTCACTTATGAATTATTGTGCTCTATCTGAGCAAGTTTGAGAGGTGCAAAACAGTCAACTCCACAAAGAAAACAGGACTTCCAGTTTGAGTCATCAGAAGACCAATGGTTGATCCTTTTCAATGTCACAAAGCTGTTGATCTCCAAAAGTGTCCTGAACTACAATATCATCTTTGACTATATCAATCTGTTGGAGAGCAGTGCCATCCAACCTGATAAGAACCTCAGATGCCTCTGGGATATATCCACTGCCAATGCAAATCTCAAGTCTAAAAGTGACTCCACACTCTATATCCTGCATTGGTACTGAAGACTGGCGCAATGCTGCTTTGGAGGAATTGGCTGCCCACAAGAGTAATGGCACTTGGATTCTCGTCCCTAGGCCTTTTGACCGTCCAGTGATTGGTTCTAAGTGGGTCTTTACTAAGAAGTTCCACGCTAATGGCTCGTTTGAGCGTTACAAGGGACGACTTGTCACCCAGGGCTTCAATCAGCGCATCATCTTCGCCCTAGCTGCACTCCATAATCTCCATCTCTGGTCTATAGATATATCCTATGTTTATTTGAACGGCGAGATTGACTGTGATGTCTACATGGAACAACCTGAAGGCTTTGCAGAAGGCAATCCTAGAGAACTCGTTTGCAAGCTCAGGAAGGCGGTATATGGGACAAAGCAAGGTGGCAATCGATGGAATAAGAAGATGCGCGCTGTCCTAGAGTCTATTGGATTCAAACGGACCTATTCTGATGCTGCAGTCTTCATTTATACCAAGGACGACGTCCAAATCATTTTGCCTGTCTTTGTGGACGACATGGCCTTTGCTTCAGCATCTCTCGATGCGATCAAGTCTGCTTTGGCTGATTTGCGCAAACACTTCAAAGTGCGCGATCTAGGCCCTACCACAGAGATTCTAGGCATCAAGATCAACAGAAGAGATCCCTCCAAACGTTCCATTCGCATCTCCCAGCATCAGTCAGTACTGCATCGATATGCTTTCTCGCTTTGGCATGGCCGATTGCAAGCCTGTAACCACTCCAATGAACCCTGGACTGTGTTTGTCACGCAATCAAGCCCCTTCTAACGAAGAGCAACGATCTTTGATGCCGTCCACTGCTTATGGTGGTGCTGTTGGATGTCTACAGTATCTCTGCTGTACCACTTGTCCTGACATCGCATATGCTGCAGGCAAGCTTGCATCATTCCTTGGCAATCCTGGAGTCGCCCATTGGAACGCTGTCAAGCACCTGTTTCGCTACATCAAGGGCACCATGGACTATGGCATCACCTATGCT
>JBBPTU010000185.1:3346-35354 GCA_038094295.1 Tylopilus aff. beelii
GGAGTAATCGACGTGCGTTACCTTTCACTAAGCCAACTAGATATCATGTCTGGGACATCGCGACCAGATATGAGTGTATCACTGAATCCCGGCGTATCCACTAAGACCACGTATCGGCCACTCTTCTGATGCAAGAATCGGACCGCGTCGACACGACTTGTATGCGGTTCCAATTCATGGTTTACACCTTGATCATCAAGACCGCTTGCAACGCCTATGAACTGGGGCCAGATGAGTGACGACATTTCACCACTTGTTCCTTATCTCACCGTGCTCTTTCCGGAGCCCGTTGGACCAATGATACTTGAAGATGGCAAGTTAGACACTTCAGCGCTCAGAGTCATACTACGTACGCAATCACGACGTCTTCCATTTCCGGGTCCTCCATGCTTGCCATCGCCGGGTATGGGTCGGCTGGCTGGGCGGCGTGCTGAGGGGTCGAAGAACCTTCTGAGGTTTTTGTGAACTCTGCTTCAGATGTTCTGGCACCCAGCGTGGCCTGTCGAGAGGTCAAGGAATCTTGGAGGGTCATTAGCGATGGAAACATTGGAGATATTCTGGTCCCTTCCTCGACCGGCTCAGAGGTCGTAGAGCTATCTGTGCCCTCCAGAATTTTTGGCGCTCCAGTGGTGTGGGGAGAGGATGTACCCCCCACGGTAGGTGGTCCAACTGCCTGCGTGAGCCGCCGAGGAGATACAGAAACTATTGGAACATTCGGAGGTGGTGCCCCAGAAATAGACGCCCTGGTGCCCTGCTGAGAAGTGGCGGAACCTTCTGCGCCTTCCGGAGATTCTTGTACTTTGGCAGTGTGGGGTGAGGATGTAGCCCCCGTAACAGGTGCTCCAACTGCCTGGGTGGCTTGCCGAAGAGTGACGGAACCTTCTGGGACGCTTGGAGGTGACGATGGTGCAGTATTATTGGATGTAGATGTATACGCCACGAAAGGTATTCCAATCTTCCCCGTGGTCTGTCGAGTAGTCATGAGACCTTCCGCCTTCCCCAGAGGTTGCGAAGTGCCAACTGCCTGGGTGGCCTTCTGATCATAATGCTGCTCCGCTGCATAAGTCTGGAATAGAGGGTCGACCATCGAACTCATTCTACGTAGCCACCGTTTTGGCTGGAGGAGTGGTCAAATTAGTACTTGCGGCGAGAGTAATGAGTAGTGGGAACCGCTACTAACTTTGGAACTTGGTTGCATTGTGCACTAGGAGACCTGACACTACTGTAGGTGGATCAGAAATCGAGGTACGGGTCAAAGGAGTCAATTTACCTCGCGTTGAGAGAGTCGCAGCGAGATCTTGCACCGTCCGCGGGTATTAGCAGGATCTGACGGATGAATTGGTTTCCAAGGCAGAGGCGAGATGGACGGCGAGAGGTCACAGCGAGGTTGCTCTCCGCTGTGGACCTTGCGGGTTCGAGGTCAAGACAGTTGTCTTCCAGGGAATTGGGACATGCCAACAGGAGTCGGCCGACTGGTAAAAGCGCCGAACTTGGATGTGGTCGGCCAGCATCGAGGTAAAGGCGGGGTGATCGATAAGCTACGAAGGCCACGCCCAGTACGTCTTAGAAGGAGCCTCGCACGAAACGCGAGTCACGAGTAATATTTGCGTATGTTTACAACAATCCCACATTTGCATCTTATTGCCTTGGGCTGGATTATATTTCATTAGCCTCGAGCACTCTTGCAGAGCGATCTCAATGCCATTGATACCAGAGATGCTAACATATTGTCTGACAGTGGCATGTTCCCTGCGTGTTGTTCTTCCAGTTCGCTATAAGTCCACTCGTCCTCTGCGGATCGTCTAGCTCTGGCGGTGCCATACAGCTTCAATCACAGAGCCAGCACTTGGCTCGTACGAATGGGGAGGTAACTGAAGGCTTTACTTTGGCCTGAGATGGAGAGGTGACCATCATAAAAACGATTCGACTGTAGATTGCTGGGCTAGCTCAGAATGCTCTGCGCTGATCAAACGGTGGGGAAACCGTCGCAGAGGATGCTTGGGCTATCTGCGAATGGGGTAGAGCTGTCGCGAGATGCTCTGCGACCCGTTGCTCTACATTGATCCGGGATCATATCCCTATGTAGGACCCCCTAATACTAGATGAGAGGACAACATTTACATCCATGATATCGGTTTATTGTATTCACCAATTAGTTTTCTGTCGATCGATAAATTAGCGTCTAGTGGAATCTGGCGAACCGATCAGCACGCGTACGAAGCTACATGGAACGGCCGCACTAGGAACTAGTAGGGGTATCCACCGACGGGGTATCGTCAGAGGCAGGAACGGTCTTTTCCCACTCTTTCAACGCCGCCTCGAGGGATTCCCAGACGGACTGCCCGAGGTGCATCCCACCCAACTCTCTGCCGTCCAACATCGATCCGTCTTCGCTCCCTGAAGGAGTGCCATTCAACGTGGGTATGCGCATGCGGACTACGGCGCACTCTCGGTAGAGCGCGCCCGCCTTCAACACCTCCTCTGGGGCAGTCTCGACCGGCGTCCGCGCGCTCTTGAACAGCGTAGGGAGAAAGAGCACGTGCAGGATCGACTGAACGGCTGCCGTCTGTGATTTGGTCAACAGTCGCGCAAGAGTGGCTGCGAGACGAGATAGCTAAGGTGGCGTCAGCGAGGAGAAGAAACGAGTCGAGCGCGACGCACATGACCGTCCCAAGGATAGACCGTCGCGCCTGCCCGTTCGCCCTAAGAAGCGCGGCGACGGTGTCCGCGCGACTGACACCGGGACAGACGGACGCGGTGACGATGTTCGATTTTTGGACCTCGTCGCTCACGATGCGCACGGTCGCCTCGTCCGTTTTTGGGAGCTGTCCGCCGGACGGGGGGGGCGTCCAGCACGCGCTGGAGATGGCGCATGAAGACGATCGTCTCGACGGACCTGCGACCTTCCTGCTTGAACGAGGGAGCGGTCGGTGAAGGCGCATCTGTGGTCGAGTACGTCAAGGAGGCAGCTGCATAGAAGGGGTTGACGACGCTGACGATGCGAATGTCGCGCTCCACGGGGGCGACGAGGAGGGCGGGAAGCAGCGGGGTGATCATCAGGAACATGGCCAGCGACGAGGCCCATCGACGGGTGGCGAGCTCTGCAGGGTCTTCCGAGGCCAGGAGGGACCCTATGAACTGGTACTCGTGTGTAAAGACGATCGCGTCCAAGCGCGTGTCCTTGCCCGTGATGAACTTGGTGCAGAACGCGCGGACGGAAGACGAGGAGGAGAGGTCACATTCTTCCGCGTAGACGTGGTCGTTCTTGGTAATTACATAAATTGTACTAATGAGACAGGGGCTATAATTCCCACAGGGTTTTGGGTCCGACAGAAATCTTGCTTTCAAGCAGGGTGACTCCATTTTTGATCCGGGAACCCGTGCTCATGAATGCTCAGGATAATAAGAGGTTAGGAAAAGGCAGAAGTCGGAGTTTTACAGCTTGCCATGAGCTCGTTGAATTGTTGCGCCGATATGCTGGTAGTGTTCCGGTGAGTACTAGTAGCGCTGTTAACGCCGCCACAACGATGTCTAAGTTCCAGATCTTGTACCGCGGTGGGTGCTCGTAATACTCTCCGAGTTGGTAGAACGTTCACGTTCAACTCTACCTCAGATACCACATGTATGAAAGAGATTATGAGGGGCAGAGGGCTAATGACAAATAGATCTTAGCGTAGTTCGGGGAACAAGCTAGATTCATAGTACTTAACGACGAAGAAGATCTAACACTGATGTAAGTGCCGTATTAGCATATATAATAGAGATCATACCTCAGCATAGTTCGGGGAACAAGCTGAGGTATACTCTCATAGAACGAAAGTTTAAATGGCCCTTGGGCCGGGTACGAGATAATTATCATATGACTGAGTGTCAGTGCGAAACGAATGACGACAAGTCACAGTCAAGGTACGAGAAATGTCCATCAATTACCAAGAGACAGAATCCTTGCCGCACGGCGGCTTGACCTCTAACAACGCGGCCCGGCAATAAACCTAACGATTTGTACGATGGACGGGAGAACATGGGGCAGTCCACATGTAGCTTGTAACAGTATTACCACGAGGCCCCTGCCAGGACCTGCGTGAGCCTGTCACAAATCATTCGAATCGTTGCACAGTCAATGCACCGGCTAACGAAGACGTTAAGTTTGCGTGATCACCACACAAGGTGTCTACTCACTTTCTGTTTCCGTTTTCGGAATGGAACACGATCAGCGGGGGTCCTGAGCCACGATAACCCCAGCTCCTGCATTTGGCGCAACCCATCGTTAGTTTGGTAACATAATCCGTTATATTCTGTCTGAAGCTCCGCTAACACTCGCGGATCCGGCGAAGCCGACTTTCTTTCATTGTTGATTCTTAGTAGAAGCGACGCCCATTTCTCGAGCAGGGTGTAGAGCTCCTGTCCAACTTCTATTCCTTTCAGCTCCTTGTAAGGATTTAACAGTTCCTCTGGGGGTGGTACCATTTTATGCATGACCTCTTGGTCGAGGATATCTTGGACAATCTTCTTCGGCGACTCGTTGCTCCGGCAGCAGGCTATCCGAGCGCCTTGATCAATGAACGACTTCCAGTATCCCTTCACGAGTGTAGCCAGTCTCTCTTCGCCAACATCAGGCCTGACTTCATCCCACATAGTCGTAACCAGCCAAACTTTATCCAGGGCATCATCGCCACACAGCTTTCGAAAGAATCCGAGATTCCTCAACGGTACACCAGGCATGCGGTTGTCCGTTATCCGATGAAAATACAATATCCCTGAAAAAAGTTTGTCCTTGTTACTGTGGGAACAGGACCGGATTGAGAAACGCAAAGGAGTAATTGACATGCGTTACCTTGCACTAAGCCAACTAGATATCATGTCTGGGACATCGCGACCAGATACGAGCGCATCACTGAATCCCGGCGTATCCACTAAGACCACGTGTCGGCCACTCTCTTGGTGCAAGAATCGGACGGCGTCGACACGACTTGTGTGCGGTTCCAACTCATGGTTTACACCTCGATCACCAAGACCACTTGCAACGGCTATGAACTGGGGCCAGATGAGTGACGATATTCAATCACTTATTCCTTGTCTCACCGTGCTCTTTCCGGAGCCCGCTGGACCAATGGCACTTGAAGATGGCAAGTTAGATACTTCAACGCTCGGAGTTATACTACGTACGCAATCACGATGTCTTCCGTTTCCGGGTCCTCCATGCCTACCATCGCTGGATGCACATCGTGGATGGCATGCTGAGGGATCGCGGAACGTTCTGGGCCCTTGGGCGATGATGATATTGCGGTAGTTCCGGATGTAGGTATATCCTCCTTGACAACCTCGACAATCTGCTGGGATGTCGCGGGACCTTCTGCGCCATTCGGAGACTCTTGCACTCCAGTAGTCTGGGATGAGGATGTACCCCCCGCGACAGGTGCTTCGGTCGTCTGCGTGGCCCTGGACGTGGATATGTCCTCAGCAATAGATGTTCCGGTGTCCTGCCGAGAAGTTGCGGAACCTTCTGCGTCTTCCAGAGATTCCTGTGCTTCAGCAATGCGAGATGAAAATGTAGCCCCAGCGACGGCCGCTCCGACTGCCTGGGCGGCTTGCCGAGGAGTTTCAGAAACTTCTGGAACATTCGGAGGTGATGTGGTGGTTGCCTGGGTGGCCTTCTGATCATAATGCTGCTCCGTCGCATAAGTCTAAATAGAGGGTCGACCATCGAACTCACTCCACGTAGCCACCGTTTTAGCTGGAGGAGTGGTCAAATTAGTACTTGCTGCAAGAGTAGTGAGTAGTAGGAACAGCTACTAACCCTGAATCTTAGTAGCATTGTGCACTCGGAGACCTGACGCCAAACTGTAGGTGGATCAGAAATCGAAGTACGGATCGAAGATATCGATTTACTTTGCGTTGAGGGAGTCACAGCGAGATCTTGCTCCACTTGCAGCGGGTATTAGCGGGATCCGACGGATGAACTGGTTCCTAAGGTAAAGGCAAGATGGACGGCGAGACGCAACGGCGAGGTTTCTCTCTCTCCTTGGGGGTTCAAGGTCAAGATGGTTGCCTTCCAGGAAATTGGAACGTCCCGGGAGGGGTCATTCGACATTGGACCAGCAACAGCACCAAATTCGGACGTGATCGACCGACAACGAGGGAAAGCCGAGGACGGGCAACTCAACTATATTTGCGTATGTTTATCTCGCTCCGCGGAGCGCCAAGTACCAAATACATAATCCCTGCAGTTTTTTGCCGTGTGGCGGACAGGTATCCATACCTACACCATGGGGATCAGACTAGTGAGATATAAATGTACGTATTTATAAACTACATAAGACATGTTATCATACTCGTCGACGTCGTTGTGCACTCGTGCCAACGGCGACCCGGATGAGTGGACAGTATTGAAAACGAGGTCAGCGGCATTAGGAACGGGTGGACGGCGTCACCAACACGTGGGTGGGATCAAAGATGGGTCAGCGCGATCGAGAAACGCCGTCCTCGATGGTATGAAATAACCCGAGGATGGGATGGGAAGTAGGCAGGGACGAGCGGTGGTGATGGTGCCCAGTGCCAGACGAGAGGACGATATTTACATCCATGACATCGGTTTATTGTATTCACCAGCTAGTTTTCTGTCGATCGATAAATTAACGTCTAGTGGAATCTGTCGAACCGATCAAGACGCGTACGAAGTTACATGGAACGGCCGCACTAGGAATTAGTAGGGGTATCCACCGACGGGGTATCGTCAGAGGCAGGAACGGTCTTTTCCCACTCTTTCAACGCCACCTCGAGGGATTCCCAGACGGACTGCCCGAGGTGCACCCCACCCAGCTCTCTGTCGTCCGGCATCGATCCCTCTTCGCTCCCCGAAGATGTGCCGTCTGGCGTGGGTATTCGCATGCGAACCACGGCGCACTCTCGGTAGAGCGCGCCGGCCTTTAGAACCTCCTCTGGAGTAGTCTCAACCGGCGTCCGCGCGCTCTTGAATGGTGTTGGAAGAAAGAGCACGTGCAGGATCGACTGAACGGCGGCCGTCTGCGATTTGGTCAGCAGTCGTAAGAGCGGCTGCGAGACGAGATAGCTAAAGTGGCGTCAGCGAGGACGAAGAAATGAGTCGAGCATGACGTACATGATCGTCCCGAGGACGGAACGTCGCGCCTGGCTGTTCGCCCTAAGAAGCGCAGCGACAGTGTCCGCACGACTGACGCCGGGACAGACGGACGCAGTGACGATGTTCGACTTTTGGACCTTGTCGCTCACGACGCGCACGGTCGCCTCGTCCGTCTTGGGGAGCTGTCCGCCTGACGGTAGGGCGTCCAGCACGCGCTGGAGATGGCGCATGAAGACGATCGTCTCGACGGACCTGCGACCTTCCTGCTTGAACAAGGGAGCGGTCGGTGAAGGCGCATCTGTGGTCGAGTACGTCAAGGAGGCAGCTGCATAAAAGGGGTTGACGACGTTGACGATGCGAATGTCGCGCTCCACGGGGGCGACGAGGAGGACGGGGAGCAGCAGGGTGATCATCAGGAACGTGGCCAACGACGAGGCCCGTCGACGCGCGGCGAGCTCCACGGGGTCGTCCGAGGCCAGGAGCGACCCTATGAGCTGGTACTCGTGTGCAAAGACGATCGCGTCCAAGCGCGTGTCCTTGCCCGTGATGAACTTGGTGCAGAACGCGCGGACGGAAGACGAGGAAGTGAGGTCGCATTCTTCTGCGTAGACGTGGTCGTTCTTGGTGGTGGTGCGCAAGAGGTCGATGAGGATCTCTACCTCGGGGTGGTCGACCGGCCTCGGGGAGAGGGCGACGACGTGAGCGCCGCGCTGAGCCAGGCTTTGGATCAGCGTCAGCCCGAGCGGGGTGAGACCGCCGGTGACGAGGACGACCCTCCCGTGCATGTCGCGCTCGCGGGTCGTCGCGCGTCCCTGTGCCAAGGCATGGACGACGACGACGACGGCGACGGCGACGAGCGCGTGTAGATAATACGACGGGGCCAGCAGCGCACCGAGTATCTTGAGGACCATGTCGGCGTGGGAAATCAGACCCTCGACATGTCGCTCAAGGTCCCCAAGGCGAGCAACGTCCAGCTCTTCAAGGAGGGCTACAAGGTGCGATCCGACCAAAATCCTGGCGTAGACTGACCCTCGCGCAGCAAGTTCAGGGCATCGAGGACGCCGTCCTGCGCAACATCCAGGCCGTCTCGGAGCTGTCCAGCCTCGTCCGCACCAGCTTTGGCCCCAACGGTGCGCGTCCTCGTCTCTCCGTGCGCGGCGCTGATGCGCGACAGGTCGCAACAAGCTCGTGATCAACCACCTCGGTCGCTTGTTCGTCACGTCCGATGCCGCGACCATCATCAGGGAGGTCGAGGTCGTGCACCCCGCCGCCAAGCTGCTCGTCATGGCATCGCAGGCCCAGGAAGCCGAGGTCCGTCCCGTTCCTGCCACGTCTATCCCTCCTGAGCGCGCCTAGATGGGCGACGCGACCAACGCTGTGATCATCTTCGCCGGCGAGCTCCTCAAAAAGGCAGAACACCTCCTCGTGATGGGCCTCCATCCCAGCGAGATCATCAAGGGCTACGAACTCGCGTGCGCGAAAGCGCTTGCCGAGCTCGAGGGTATGTCCCAGACCACGCGCGATCTGGCACAGCTGATCGCCCTCGAGATCTATCGACGTCCAGCCTTCCCTCCCCGTTCACGCCGTCCTCCCTCGCAGAGGCGCTCAAGCCCACCATCGCGTCGAAGCAGTACGGATTCGAAGACACCCTGTCTGCGCTCGTAGCAGAGGCCGCCCTGGCCGTCATGCCAAGCAACCCCAAGAACTTCAACGTGGACAACGTCCGCGTCGTCAAGATCATGGGCGGGAGCCTTGCCGGCAGCCGCGTCGTCCAAGGCATGGTGTTTGGCCGCGAACCAGAAGGCAACGTCAAAAAAGCCACCAGAGCCAAAGTCGCCGTCTTCACCTCCGCCCTCGACATCGCCCAGACCGAAACCAAGGGCACCGTCCTCATCAAGTCCGCCGACGAGATGCTCAACTTTACCCGCGGAGAAGAAAAGCACATGGAAAAGGTACCCCTCTTCCCTCTTTCCCTCCGACCCCCCGCGCTCACCCACGCTAGATCTTTAGAGAGATCGCCGACGCGGGGGTCAAGATCATCATCGCCGGATCCTCCGTCGGCGAACTCGCCCTCCACTACCTCGACCGACTCAACATCGCCGTCCTCAAAGTCCTCTCCAAATTCGACCTCCGCAGAGTCTGCCGCGTCGTCAACGCCACCCCGCTCGCCCGCATCGGCGCGCCCACCCCCGACGAAGCCGGGTACCTCGACGTGTTCGAGACCACCGAGATCGGCGGGGATCGCGTCACGGTGCTCAGGCAGCTCGGCGAGGACGAACCGGGGTACGAGCCGCGCACCGACAAGACGCGCACGGCGACCATCGTGTTGAGAGGCGCGACCGCGAACCGGTTGGACGACCTCGAGCGCGCGGTCGACGACGGCGTCGGGGTGATCAAGTCCCTCCTCAAGGACCCGCGCCTCGTGCCCGGCGCGGGTGCGACGGAGCTCGAGCTGGGCAAGCGGGTCGACGCGTACGGGAGCGGGCTCAGGGGCCTCGCGCAGCACGCCGTCAAGCGGTACGCCACCGCGCTCGAGGTCGTGCCGAGGACGCTCGCCGAGAACGCGCTTGGAGGTGCAGAGGGAAACGAGGTGCTCAGTCGGCTGTGGGCGAAACACGAGCTCAAGGGCGGGGAAGCGTGGGGCGTCGACGTCGAGGCCGAGCGGGACGGCACCCTGCTGGCCACCGACTACAAGATCCTCGACCCGCTTGCTGCCAAGTCGTGGGCCATAAAACTTGCCACCGAGGCTGCAGTCTCGGTGCTGAGCGTCGACAGCATCATCATGAGCAAGCCTGCCGGCGGACCAAAAGTGCCGCAACAAGCGGGCAACTGGGACGAGGACGACTAGAGCGGACCGCAGTACAATAATAAATTTCGTGCCAGTTCCTAGTAATGAATGATGGACCAAACACGTTAAAGAGAGGCGATCTAACTTAATAAGGTCGAGAGAGGTGCTGTGTGGTTGGAATTGTACATGTCCATGTTAAATGTGCCGCAGAGAGAAACAGAGAAAAAGGAGGGTGCCAGACCAATTACACGAGCGTCCATAGAAAAATGATTCAAAAGATGGTATATCAATCTTCCCCCGTATGCGTCGACTGTGACGGAGGAATGTCTTCTTCCTCTTCCTCCTCCAGGATCGGCGCTTCCATATCGTCCTCTTCCACCTCGTTTTCTGCCTCGTAGTCTTCGTCGAATATGACGTGGAACTGTGATTCGAGTCAGCGTCACGTTCAGATCGTTCCTGCGAGCACGCACGTGGGTGATGAGCGCCTTGACGAGCTTGTGCGTATATCCCATGTTGGCGAGTATGAGCGCAAAGTCGTTCTGGGGCGCTCGAAGCAGGTTCGGACTGAACACGATGGCGAGCGCTTCCGCCGTCATGTGGTTCTGCTCCTCAAAGTCGGTGACCCTATACGAACGTTGGATCAATGCGTCGTACTCCGGGAAATCACTCACTTGTCCAAATGTTCGGCGACGCGTTTCAGCAAATCGAAATTGGCACGCGGCAGCGCGTGGACGACGTGTCGAATGCTCGACAACCGTGCATGTAGATTTTCCACCTCTGTAACGACGCAGAGAATGAGAGGGGTACGCAAACAACGAAATCGACGTACTGATGGCTTCGATGATCGCGAAATACGCCGACGAAGGGAACAGCGGTTCCGGCAAGAGCCTAAACCATGACTTGATCAGATCGCCGATCGCATAGATATCCGAGCTCTCGGTGATTGGCATTTCGCCCCGGTTGAACGCGTCACGGAGAGCGTTGATCTCGAGGGTAGCCCCGGCGATACGATCTAGGACGAATTGAAGACGCTCGTTTGCGAGAAAAGAACAGACTCACATATTCCGACCTCACTCAACCCGCGCGCCTCGACTTCGCAAAGAAGGCAGGCGATCACGGACGGGATCGTTCCAGGAGGAACTTCTGTCTCGCCCGTCTCGCGTTCGAGCAAAAAGTCGAGTTCCACGCCAAACACTAGGCAGCCGTCTCGTCAGTACCTCTATGCGCAGCCATCGATGAGCCACCCACCAGCAGTAGGATCCCGAGAAGCGGAAGGCGCCCCGACGGGATCGATAATGTGGTCCGACAACTGGGGTTTGGGCGAGTTGCCAAGATACGTCAGGCGTCGTTTCGCAGCAACCTTGGACACGTTCGTGATCGTCTCTACCCACTTCATCATCTCCTGCCTCGAGAACGCCTGTAACAAATACTGCTCTCCCTCTTCCGTGTCCAGCTGGAACATGTACGACCTTTCGTTGTTGATGAAGTGAGCCACCTTGGCGCCCACGATGGAGAGCACCAGCGACGGTTTTCCGGACGGCGTGAAGTCAAGCTCGGAGGGCGACCTTTTCATCAACGTGTGGTCCGTGAATGCGCTCGAAATGGGCCGCATCAGTTGGAAGAACGCGGACGAGTAGCTCTTCTTCATGCGGTGTTGCTTCTGGGCCTGCGTCATCGGTTTTCGGGGCCGCATCACCTTGTTCAGGTACTCATCCCGGCGCTCCAGCCGGAGCTGCTCCTGCTTCTTGTCTTTGCTGAGCCTGTCGTATAGGTACTTGTCGCGCTTGTTCTTTTCGTGCTGGAGCGAGACGAGGCGTTGGAAGGGTCGGGCGACCTTTTTCGCGGAAGCAGAACCGATCGTTTGGGCTTGAAGGGCTTCTCGCTGTGCTTCCTCCTTGATCCCCCGAAGGTCAAAGTGAAGGACGCCCACTTCCTTTTCAATGTTGTTCAGGCGCTCGAAATCCTTTCGGTCGACGTCGTCCCTGCCAAGCCCGCGCTTGGTGAGCAACGTCGGCGTATTCAGTACGACATCGCACAGGTGTCTGGACGACACGTCAGCACGATCCAAACCATTCCCAGTACGAAATTCCTGACCTGCGCTTGTCCAGATTGATGATGGATTGCGGGTCTTCTGGGGATATCATCACCGCATTCGGGATACTGATGATCTCGAGCATCCGTTCCAGGAGCCAACTGATGTCCACCACCAACGGATCGCCGTACGACTTCTTCGGGACCGTCGGCCGAGATAACAGAACGCAAAGACTCTCGCATTGGACGCCACGGATGTTGGCCACGTTCTGCCACGGTCGCTGATGCATCCGACTCTCGGGGCTGATGACGGCAGCAATGAGGACTGCTTCGACAAACGATCGCACGACAGGGCGCTCGTGGGCTTCGGTGTGGCAAGCACCTTCTTCGAGGCCGCGCATGCGAGCGATTTCGATGGCTCGTAAACACAAATCCATCCGAGCCTGCCGGTTTCGAATGCCCAGTTTCGGCGCCACGAGTTTTGAGATTGTCCATTTGCGGAGGATGTTGTAGGCCCGTACACAGCTCCGTACGCTCGGTGGGAGGAGGCGGTAAACGGAGTCCTGGGAATCGGATATCGACGATGATGGCTCGACCTCCAAGAGATGGGAGTACATCGACTGGATATCGACGTCATCCAAGGAGCTGGTCTCCCGCGCAGAGAACCAACCGGTCCGGTCAGCGCTTTGGACTTCGAGTAAATCGGCAGTGATAAACAAATCCTTTGATACAGCGTCAACAAGGAACTATTCGTGACGATGAAAGATACGCACTTCCTCCGTAACGTTACTGAATGCGGCGTGAGCCATGGCGTTCAAGTTCTCCACGAAATCCTCGGCAGTAACCCGATCGAAATCTGGTGCTTGGTTCCCGAAACTGCGGTTTTGAGAGGCCATCCCTACGGATCGCGGAACGGCGATGGCAAGCGCCGGCGGACGCAAGGTGTGGGATATAAATGTCGAGAGGGTGTCCTGCCTCGTCACCTCCAAATCATCCCAAGCTTGGGCAAGTTCAGCATCGTCGTCGTCTGGAGTACAATCGGGCACCGAACGATCCAACGGTGCCTCCAAAAACACTCTGACCGTCTCGTAGAGCTGAACGTCATCCAAGCAGTCTTGCGCACCTCCACCGGTGGTAATCCACTCCTTTACAGCCCCGAGTATTTCCGAACGGTATTGCACGACGTGGATCGGTGCGTTTGCGGTGGTGTTGTTAGAAGGCCGACTCCCGACGAAGCGTTTGCGCAAAAGCTACACGTCGTTAGCTACTCAGAAGAGTATATCAAAGGGACTTGACGCTCACCTCGAAGAATACGATCGGCGTCACGAAGCTACGAAACACGTTCCACCAAACCCGCGCAAACTCGGAGTGATCAACGACCAAATCCCTGGTATTCCCATCCCGCAACGACGTCTCCCCGTTATCATCCGCGACGGCCACTGAGACGCCCTGGAGACCATGAATGAGTACGTTCACCAGCCTATCCAGAGTTCCCGCTTGCACGAGCACTCGGATTGGCCGTTCGCTAGAGGCCTCTGTCACGATGGGTTGGTTGATGCGAGGAGATATAGCAGGTAGAGAGTTTCTTCGCTGCACGCTGCTCTTTCGCTCCAGTCCCTGGGAAGAACTCGGCTTCACGCGGATGGACGGCGTTCGGACCATTGCCCTATCGCTGCCCGACGTCTCGATCGCCGAGCTGGGCGGACGGGACGGAGCACGCGATGCAGGTCGCGAAGCCGAGCTCGAGTCCCGATCCAGCCGTGCTACGAGAAGGAGCTCTCCATCATATACAGGAATGGCAGTCCCTCCGAGATCGACTTCTCCTATCTTGAGTAATCTGTCCTTGGCCCCCGAGGGGTCACTCCTTCCAAACTGCCGCAAAGAAGTGTCCATGTTGCGAAGCTGCTGGAGCTCTTCGACGTTGAGTTTCGTTGGCCCGCTCTCAAGGCGACCTCGCCACACCTGACCCCGATCTATGAGCGAGGCGGTGGGTAGAGGTTCGATGAAGAGAAGGGGAACGAGAGGATGACAATATGCGTGTGGTGATACTGCGCACTGGCTCCAGAAGAACGGTTCGAACAGCCCTTTCCTCCGCGGTTCAGCAGCCAGAGATAGGGACATGAACTGCTCGATACTAGCACTGGCATCAATATCCTTTCCTAAACCCCGAACGAGGGAACATACCGCTGGAATTTCGAAGAAAACGCATTCTGTCCGCCCTTTCCACCCGACAGACTCTCCCAATGCGAAACTAACTTTGTAATGTCCGGCGAAAGCGAATCGTCCTCGACGGGTGCCCTGGAACAGAGTGCAAACCGCGTCCTGAAGCCCTCGAATATCTCCTTGGTCTTCAATAGCGGCTCGGTCGCCCAATGTTCGTCCACCTCGTTTCGCGTGCGATCCAATTCATAGCGCATCTGCTGATTTGTGTCGCCCCCCCAAGCAGTGATCATCGGTTGCCTCGCAACCGCAACTTGCCCGTCGTTCTCGGGATAGATCCACGATTCCACGGCAATGACGCTCTGCCTATCGGCACGCCTCCAGGCTTTCGTCAACCTCGCCACGGGACGGGAGCACAGCGCGCCCGATATCGCCTTCCATGAACACTCATCCCCGGCAGTACGGCAGAGTTCTCCCACCCTAGCCCAAGTCGAGATGACTTCGGAGCGCGAGTGCGTGCGAGCGGACCGATCTAGGTGCGAATTGGATGAATCTGAGCCGAGAATTTGGACCAGAAGCAATTTAGTCAGCCAGTGAGGATGATCGTCGCTACCAAAGAATTTGGCTGATTGCGGCAACTCCTCCTCGGCGCTGTCCGATGTAGCCGGAGGGGTGTCTGATCCAAGAACATGATCAACTGTCAGGTTGTCCGGAAGATCCTGGAACGTGCGACGATGGAATATTTGGAGACTGAAGGCGATCAGATGGGGATCAAGTAGGGAAAGGATTTCACGGGAAAAGCCGTCTTGCGCGAGCATCGCCCAGATTTTGGGTGATCGTTCCACTCCGTCGGCACATGGCAGTTGTGGGCGCTGTTGTCGAGGGTTGTGCGGCTTTGTCGGAGGAGCGCCCGTTGTGCCTAGCGCTTCCATCAAAGAAGTCATCCTACCATCTTGAGGTCTTGGCGAGAACGTCCCGAGGTTCGGAGAAACCGTACTGGTAACCCCCATCTGTGGGCTTGCTGAATTCGGATTTGGTGATGGCGTGTAGATGGCCTGGGTCGACGTAGATTTAGGCATACCACCATTGGAAGTGAGCTTGACGCCGAAATCAGGAATAGTGCTTGATGTGAACTCTTGCCAACCAGACTCGTCGGACGGAGCGCCATAGTATCTGAGGTATTCTTGGGCCATCCAAACCACCCTGGTGCGCTCGAACTCCTTGGTCTCCTCGTCAGCCCCGTCAAGCAAATTAGAGCATAGACGCGTGAATTCGTTTTCGAACTTGGGTCGATCCACGAAGCAAGGGAGACAAAGAATGATCGCAGAGGAGAAATCCTTCCATTCCGGACGTCTTCCATCAGAGGAGCGCTCTACGGACTCGGAATTTCCCTCCAAGGCAGGAACGACAAACGTTGTTGCGAAAACAGCTTCATGTAAGAGTGCTTCAAAGGTTCCTTTCACGATGTACCCTTCGCTGACCACTAGTTCTGGATGTGTCCTTCTCCCCCAATATGTTCGCTTCTTCCTTCCGATGGACCCCAAAGCATCTTCTTTGGTTCTTCCTGATCTCCCGCCCTCCTCGGATACTTCTAGTTCTGCCATCGCTTCATCCTCGAGGTTTGGCGGGACGACCCCGGTAGGAAACAATTCTTTGATTGCAGCGCTTCTATCGCTTGGTGGCTTGTAAAAGTACAGCTTTGACCCTTTCAGCTCGGCTTTATATGGTTTCCAGCCCTTTGCCAGCGCGAAATGAGCAGGTGTATTATATGACCTCTGGTAAGCTTGTATCATCGGCGTAGGGTCTGTCAGACGATTGATGAACCCGGAATTGTAGGTGATCTGAGACGTTCGTCTCGAGACGGTCCCTTCGTCTGCTTCTGGAGGTTCCTGGGAGGCGGGCGGAGCCAATAGTGATGAGGATTGGTTCGCGGAAGCTTGCGCGGCCAGATTGGGGGCCGAGTGCTTGTGAGAAGGACCGGCGAGACTGAATGGAAAGACCCCACGAGCGAGCGAAGTGCCTGAAGACTTGTCACTGTCGAGAGGTTTCATCGAGTCTCCTGACCCTTTTCTCTTGGGACTGTTTGGGGGAAGGCCTAATTTCGAAGCAGATAGCTTCGTTGGCAACCTCGGCGCAAAGGGATGTACTCGAGCATTTGGCGTAGGTGGCGAATCGTCAGGTAAAACGAAGCCTTCCGAAGTAGGAGAGGATACAGATATGGCTATATTGTGGTCGTTCACGATGGGAGTGTCATCAGGAAAGCTATTGGGCAAATCGGCGGCAGCAGACACATGTGATTGCAACATCGGGCTAGGAGGGATAGCAAGGCTGGTGGAAGGAGCGGGATGCAGAGTGGCACTACTGTTGCTCCTGTTGCGGTACTCCTGTATCCGGTGCTGAAAGGAAACGTCGGCCGCATATGAAAGATCGGGGAAGCTTCTGAGGTCGTCTGCAGACTTGGACCAAGTTTTGCGCGATATGTGACGAAGATCGCCAAGAGTACCGTCAATGTCGGAGGAAGGTTGTTGGGAAGAAGACGGGTATACTGAATTTAATTCGAGGGACTTCTTCGGTTTAAAGGCGAGTTCTGCGACGGACCTGCAGAGGATAAAGTCAGTAGATAGACAGAGCAAGGTGCGTAGGGACATACTTTGTGGCATCCATGGTGTGAGGTTCTGACTGGAAGGAGGAGAGGATGGGACGGGGATCCGTGGGCCTTGAAATTTTGGGCCGCCTGACGGAGCTGGTGCTCGTCCTGGGCTCGGGCGCGACAGACATGGAGCGCGGGTCTGACGTCTTCCTCCCAAACCATCGAGAGGGTTTTGACAGAAAATGGGAGATGCCCGAGGGCGAGCTGGAGCGCGCCTGCGGAAAAGCAATGTTGGCGGGCACGGCGGGCGAGGAGGCAAAGGCGGCATCCTCTGGGCTCAGCGTGTTGCAAGACTGAGGCACGCGCCGTGGGGCCATTTGGAGAGGTGCGAGGCAAAGGAGCGCGAAGGTTTTTGGGGGGATTTACAGAGGACGTCCGGCTGGAAATAGAATGCGAGATACGCAGTGAGATCGAAGAGGACAAACGGAGTAAACGCGCGTCTCGAACGTACGGAAAAGTGTGGAGGGGGCGTTCATGCGGTGGACGTGAAACTTGGAGTAGAACAAGCGTAGGCCAGGGCCGACCCCACGATTTGGCAGTGTGTACGACACGCCGTGTCAACTCAGACTCACACTAGCTCCCTCAGGCGCAGATCATCAGCCGCGGTACGTACGCTTTTGTCCTAGCAACTATCGAAAATCAGCGTTCGAAACGCGATACATCATGATCATCACGAAGACCGGCTGTCTCTCGGACTGAAATCTGATAGTGTCTCACACGAGTTCACAGATACAAGTATACGCTGGCTGACAACGAGGGGCGACATGAATTTACTTCCCCTTGGCTCCGTCCTTTACAGCTTCCCAACTAGGCCTGCTGACGATATCCTTCCACCACCTAGAATGAAACACCAAGTTAGCACGAATAATTAGCTGATTGGCACGTGACATACCTGGCAACGTTGGTCCTCTTCTCGAGTAGATTTGGGAAGGCGCCAGCAAAGAGTGCACTGCCAAAAGGCAAATGCTGAAGGTCAGCGAGAGTTACTTTCTGCGAGAGAGTGAGTGGTTTGCAGATCATACGTCAGTAAGATCATCAACGTACGTCGCCGGCAAGGTATTTCTGCTTGCTGAGGATATTATCGTACACATCAAGCTTTGCTTCGATGAGTTTGATGTTTTCGTCAACCTTGGCTTGGTCCGTCTCGCCTCCGTACCGCCTTTGACACTTGTCAGAGGTCAGGTAAATCACGCACGCGCATGTACATACGGCTTGATGAACTTCTCCCACACGATGATGCTACCATGGGAGTCGAAGTGGGATACCTCGACCGAGGCCGCTTGTTCAAACAGGGCTTCTTCCTTGAGATCTGTGGGAATGAGGCCGGGGGTACCCTGGTTGGGGTATTTCTTGATCAAGTAGCGAGAGATGGCGCGAGACTCGTAGACGATGAACCCATCGTCGTCCTTGATCGGGGATTAGTGGCATTGTAATGAACCTGACGTAGCTCAACGCACGATGTAAGGAACCTGACCAAAGGGCTGGTTCTTCTTGAACTCCGGACCTTTGTGTTCGCCCTTGGAGAGATTGACGAGCACGAACTCGTAGGGGATGTTCTTCTCTTCGCAGACCAAGGCGACGAGACGGGTGCATGTGGACATGGGGTAACCGTAGAGTTTAAGGACCATGGCGGCGACGATGGCAGGACTTCTTGATCAAGATGAGGGGACGAGTTAAGATGGAGTATCTCGCACGAAGCGACCTGTTATATACCGCAAACCGTAGATTCCATGTCTGGGAGATCCATCCGATCGGAATATCTTTACTCAGACGGCGATGGCCTGCAGCGTCTGACTGACGGAAATGCCGGGTTCCCGTGGAGACGAAGCCTAAAAAGTAAGCAGCCCTGCCTGTGTGATCGCGATCCTACCGAATTTATAACTTCAGTGGGCAAATGCCGAGCGGCCATCAGCGAGCGACGAAACACCAAAGTTTTGACTTGGATTTTCCGAGGCAGTACTGGCCAGTCACGCCGTGTAATTACTCATACTTGGACGCTCTGGTTAGTGTCGTCATCCCCGATTCGCAGCGTGCTGGACATGCCTGTCTTGCTCCCATATAACAAAGTTCTGCCGCAGCTGGCTTGCTCATTTCTTTTGCAAACATGCTCCTGCGCATGAAGTAGGATCAGTAACCCAAGGGTCGTTTGAAGAAACTCTTACTGCTTGTATACTCACACCAACAATGCAAAGTAAGCGTCCATCCTTTGCCTTGAAAGCCCTGTGTTTGTTTGCTGGTCGCCCAGACGGAGGGCCAATGGGTCTAATTACCCTGCCTGCATTACTCGGAAGATGAAGAAGTACTCCATCTCAGGCACGACTCCCTGGACGAAATGCGGGGATGGGCACAAGCAACAACTTGTATGTACACTGTCTCAGAGTTCTGACCCTCGGATATGTATGTAGTCGGACTCTATGCCTTGTCATAAATTTGTACTTATGTGGTCGAGCAATATTCTCTTGCCGCCCTTACTTCGCTAGCTGAGCGGGTACGTACTTGTACCGGCGAGTCAAGTTGTCGAACGCGATTTCTTGCAGCTCTGAGAGCTTTGGGGACGCGCCGACTACTGCTACAGTGCTACTTCGTCCACAGCCCCATCGGAATGACGACGACCGGTGCAGGGATCGCCTTCGCCGAGTCAAACTCGCAGCCCTCTATTGTAAGTGAGGTTCAACTTGGAGTGAATGTTGCTCCCCTCACATTAATACCGCCTTGCTTGTCGCATTAAATCCCTGGTTGCTCAACTCGAAGTGAGTCGGCTTCGGTAGAACAATAAGCATTCATTTAGCCACCGACTCAAATTCCAGCTTCCTTCGCTTCGCTTCTCCTGCTCCATGTGTTACGTTGACCCCATGACGTCCCGACTGGCTTCACGTAACGTTCCTTCTGGTACAAAAGGTGTGTTTGCTGGAAGCCGTGAGAGCTTCCACCGAGTATGAAGCCGCTTAGTACTCTTCCGCTCAGTAGGCTGTTACTCGCCTATTTCGGGTCCAACTCTGCTCCACTCGTTCCATTTCCCTCTAATCCAATCCCACTGTCGAGCTACTTCGACAATCAAGCTGCATCCATCGATGGTACCACCGGGAATTTCAACAACATTAACTCGACGTACGTGGCAAAGTATCTGCCAACAGGACCTTGGTTGTTCGACGGCGTGACGGTCACTATCTTTTTCTATTTCTGAGGTTCCAGGACCCTAATTTCGTATGTCTAGTATGATCTTCCGACTGCTTGGGGCGAAGGCGATGACAATGTCATTGCAAACGGACAGGTCATAGAACTTCCTAGCGCAGCATACGTCCACGAGCTTCACTTACTTTATGCCGGAGATGGATCGCCAGGGAGCGGTCAGTTTTAACCGCCTAGCTACTAACGCCGATTAATCATCGTTTATCAGTTCAGTTCGATAACACATTCGGCCTTAATTATGCGGACAACTCCGTCTCAGAACTTCTATGTGAATGGCCCATTACCTTTTTTCGCCACCGCTACTAACGGGTTGTTTCAGTCACTGGAAAGAATTGGTACAGGGGTGGGTCGCAAAATTGGGGTGACATTCGCACGTAAGTCCGGTTGGGGACTTTACTGGCACACGTCTGAACTTCGCCACGTTTCGTACAGTCCCTATCATTTCGACAATCACGGTGCTTCGACCGACTGGAATTCAACTCAAATCTTCCAGCTCTCTCTTTCTGTCCCTTCGCGCGTACCCCTGAAAAGTATTACGCTTCCGCAAACCGCAAACTCTTCAAACAGGCTTCACATCTTTGCTATTTCTATTACACCATCTATCGTACCGCCAGTCGCATTGACGACCCCGCAGCTGTCGATCCGTAGCGTTCAATTTAGCACGCGTTGGGAGGACGTTGATGGACAACGTGCCCAAGCAGTCGCGATCACCTTGGCAAATCTCTTGCCAGGAAGTCTTGCGTCTTCCTCCAATACGTCTCTTCTGTCCAAATACGAAGTGGAGGTGATTGGAGAAGGGGTGACGACAGTCGTACCGGGAGTAGTGCATCGTCTCGTACCGGCAGATCAAACGCGTTTCGACGTTTTTGTACTGAACAACGACGGTACTGGAGATGCCACAGTTCAAATAAAAGATTCCGATGGAAACGTGGTTGCGACCTCGCCTGGATGGCCTATCACCCCTCTCAGGCAGACATGGACTGCCGACGAGAGCATATTATCCACGCACGAGGCTCCAAATTGGGTGAGGCAATCGTTTTGGTGCTGTAATATTCTAAGAACCTTCGTTTCAGTGGAACCGAGCAAAGTATGGGATATTGTAAGTGAGAAGCTCGATGACGGAGAAGAATCAAAGGACTCACGCACAGTAGCATCCACTGGGGTCTTTACAGCGTTCCTGCCTTTGTAGGCTGTCTTGTTGAACCATAGCTCACATTCTGACCCTATGCTTAGAGCCCACGGAACTCTTATGCCGAGTGGTACGAGTGAGTGACTATCTTGTAACAGGCTTTACTGCTTGTTTTAGTGACGTGACGCTCAGCTGGAACCTTCACAACCCACCGGATTCGAGCAATCCCACCTGGAACTACCATCTCGAACACTACGGACCGGTAGGGAACCCTATATTAGGGCCTTGACTTCATTTCAACATTTATGTTGTCCAGAACGTAACCTATGATGACTTCACTGCAAATTTCACCGCGGGGCTTTGGAATGCCAGCGCTTGGTTGGATCTGATCGACGACGCTGGTGCAAAATATTTTGTCTTCGTCACTGTAGGCGGTGTAGTGGTGTCATCGTCTTCTGTCCTGACGCCTTCCTCAGAAACATCACGACGGATATAACCTATTTGATACCAAGAGCACGACGCACCGAAGCAGTGTATACCTCGACCCTCATCGTGACTTCCTCAAAGAACTCATGGAGACCGCAAAGGCTGAGAAGCCCGACATTCACCGTGGGACCTATTATTCCATGGCTGAGTGGTAGGTTTTCCTTCTCGAAACCAGCCACCCTGGATAACTATAGAACATTTCAAGGTTCAATCCTTACTATGCACCATACGGGACCCAACTATGGCCTGGAGGACTAGCTCACAATGCCTTCAATCACTCCGAACTCGAACCCTACACTGGTATGCTCAATATCTCGGACTACATCCAAGACCTGCAGTACCCACACATGGTGTCCCTCGCTGTCGATTATGGAACTGAGATTATGGTATGTCAAAACGTTATAGGGCGTTGGCGTACTCCGCGTTGATTCTTGTTCCAGTGGTGTGATACCGGTGGTGCCAACAATACGCTCGAGTTCGCAGCGCAATTTTATAACCACGCCACGGAGAACGGGTACCAAGTCATTATGAACGATCGTTCGTATCTATATTTCTAATTCCTGCTGCTCGTCTCGACTACCGGTCGGACAGGTTGCGGCGCGGTTCCCGGTTTCGACACGCCCGAATATGCCCTGTTCGGATCACTGGCCACAAGAAGATGGGAGACGAGCGAGGGCATGGATCCGAACAGCTACGGTATCAAGAACACCACCGATCCGGCCGAGTACAAGAACGGTACCACCATCATCCGAACCTTGGTCGACGTCGCGAGCAAGAACGGCAACTAGTACGCCACCTCTCGCGCATCTCTCGCTCCTAGTTCACCTTCCCCCTAGCTTGCTGGACGTCGGACCCACCGCCGAAGGGGTGATCATCGCGCCCATGGCGAACAACCTCCGCGACGCCGGGAGATGGCTCAAGTACGCCGGCGACTGTGTCTATGCCACGGTGCGTACCCCTCGCCGCGTGTAGACGAAACGCGCTCTGAAGCACGCGGCATGGCAGGATTATTGGTACCAGGCGTCGCAGGACCCTTCCGGGTCTTTCCGGTTTTTGACTACCCCAGACACGTTTTGTATCGTCGGGTTCAACAAGCCGTCCAACGGGTCTATCGCAGTCGACGCTGGTGGGGTCGTGCTACCAATTCAGGAGGGAGATACCATCAGATTGCTTGGGCCGGCGGATGGAACAGGCGGCCAAGGGCTCGAGTGGCACATGGACCAGAACGGGGTGCTGACGATCGATGTGCCACAGAGCCAGGTTGATGTAGTAGATTACGCTTGGGCTTTTCAGGTTACCTACACAAAGTAAGTTGGATGCATGTACACCTGTGCATGATGCACTGTACCGAAAATATGATATGAGCTGGTGGTGGACCCAAGCTTAGATATATGCTGTGTACAGTCGAATCAGCTTGTATAGAACAAGATCGCAGGCGACGAGGTATTTAATGCCAGTGGAGGGCTTGCTGTACATGGGTCCCGCGGGTCCACCAATTGAATACAACACTAGCGCCCCATGAGAACCATGTATAATACACAGGTAAACGGACAATGAGACTCAAGTATATATGCCTTGACCGAGAATGTGCATATGAATGACCCAATTCGATCGATCATGAAAGAAATGAAGATATAAACAAAGACATCAACTAATGAAATGGCCAAGTTTAAGTCATATGCATGGCTTATGGACATGGCTCACCTTCAACCCCGCCTCTGAGAAAAGAAATGGAGGATGGACTTGATTCGCAACAACTTCAGCTGCTGTATTTGCCGCAAAATCTCGTTCGTTTCCCGCTGCAGGTCGTTATATTCTATTTGAAGCTCCCTCAGTTTGTCCGGATCCGAAGTTCTCTTCTCTCTGTCCATCCTCTGAAGGAGCAACGTTTGTCGCTCGACTAACCCCTCGAGCTGAGAGTACAATTCTTGCCCAGCTTCCGTTTCTTTGAGCTCTTTGTTCTCTGCCTTGAGGTCGAGCAAGGCCGTGTAGTTGAGGACTTCTTGGATAATGTGCTGCGGGGAGTTGTCGTCGCACCGGCAGCAAGCTACATGAGCTCCATGTATAGTCCTCTCCCAGCATCCCTCTGATTGGAGTTCGTGTAACCGCTTCCTACCCACATCGGGGTCAACGTTGTCCCACATGGTTGTAGTCAGCCACACTCTCTTCAGTGCGTCTCTTCCACATAGCCTTTCAAGTTGAAATACTTGGAGGTCCCCCAACGATGTGATGTGGTTGTCCGTGATCCTATGGAAATACAATATTCCAGAAAGAAGCTTCCCATTCTTGTAACTGCGATAACGGAAACAGGAATAAGAAGCGCAAACTAGTATACTAGTAAACATTACGTATTACCTTGAGTTGAGCCATTCGGATATCATATCCAGGATTTCGACATTTGATCTGAACGCTTCATCGATATTACTGACATCGGATCCTGGCGTATCCACCAGAACGACACGACGGCCGCTCTTGTGGTGCCAGAATCTGACGGCTTCGACTTCATTTGTGAACGATCTCAACGTATAGTCAACATCAAGGACGTCGAGACCACTTGCAACACGTATGAACTGGGGTCAAATAAGCAACATTACTTTATTACTGAGTTTACCTCACCGTGCTCTTTCCAGAGCCACTTGGGCCCACGATACTTAGAGATATCAAGTTAGACGCTTGACAGCCAAGAGTTATATCACATACGCTATCACACTATCTTCCCCTCCCAGTTCCTCTACTGTGACTGTCGCGGGAGGTTCCGTGGGGGCCAGAGATGCTGTAACGGAGCCGGAACGTACTGAGTCTGTCTGAGATAGTTGCTCTTCATCGGTTGAAAGATGAGGGGTATCTATTGAAGGAGATGCTTCGGCTTCTCCTGGAATCTGTACCATACCAGGAGATGTCGCGGCATGCCCTCCCTCTGAGTCCGGAAGAGGTCGTTCTATTGGATTCATCTTGGGTGGAGGAACAGCTAAGGCAGGTACTCCCTCTCGTTTTTTGGAAAGGAAATGGAGAGCAGTCCTAAACCACGAAGCCTTTAGCCCCTGCATTTGTCGCAGCTTCTCGTTTATTTTCTGCAGCAACTCATCATATTCCATCTGAAGCAGCTTCAGCACCTCCGGATCTGAAGTTGCCTTTCTCTCCTTGTCGATCCTCTGTAGAATCGCCATTTGTCTTTCAACCAGGATCTCTAATTGAGAATACAGTTCCTGCCCAGCCTCCGTTTCTTTGAGTTCCTTTTTCAGAGTGACCATTTCTTCTTGAAGTAACACTGCCTTGCGAGCCACTTCTTTGTCGAGGACTTGTCGAATAATCTCCTTTGGGGAGTCGTCATCACTCCGATAGCGAGCTACATGGGCTCCTTGACTAGCCATTGCTTCCCAGTATGGCTTCATGAGTTCACTTAGCCCTTTCTCACCCACGGCAGGGTCAACTTCATCCCACATCGTCGTGGTTAGCCATACTTTATCCAGTGCGTCCTTGCCGCACAGCGTTTGAAGTGTTTGGAGGTTACTGAACGGCGCGCCAGTGATACAATTGTCCGTTATTCGATGAAAGTACAATATTCCAGAAAGGAGTTTCCCCTTCTCGTATCTGTGGTGACAAGAAAGAAGTGAGAAACAGGAGCTTATAGCTGTCACGCAGTACCTTGAATTGAGCCATTCTAATATCATCTCCAGGATTTCGACACTAGATTGAAACATGCCATCGAACCCTGGCGTATCCACCAGGACAACGTGGCTGCCGCTCTCCTGGTGCCGGAATTTGAGAGCTTGGACACGGTTCGTGAACAACATCCCGGGCCACCGATCCCAGTGGTCGACGTCATAAGTCTCGAGACCACTCGCGATGCGTATGAACTGAGGTCAAATGAGCGGCATCACCTTATTACTTGATTCGCCTCACCGTGCTCTTGCCAGAGCCAGTCGGACCTATGACACTCGAAGACCGAGTTAAATACTTGGCAGTGGGGACTTGTTTCACGTACGCAATAACACTATCTTCCATTGCCAGATCCTCGATGTTCACCATCGCAGGTCGTTCTGTGGGAGTCGGCGATGCTCGACCTGCATCCGAGTCAATGCTGTCCTCAAGTTCTGTGGTAACAATGGATGGTCAGGCTGTATCAGGCTGTACCAAGTCTGTCGTGGATTGGTAGGAAAGTATATCCACCGCAAACGTACCTTCGTCGTCAGACTTCCATTGAGCGATGTTCTCGCGTAATTGTTGCATGACGAGCAATGATTCGTTGTCAGTTTCTTCAGAGAGCTTGGATGCTAGTATAGCATCATCCAACGCCTTCTGCGCCACGTGCACCGCCTGGTCACGAGTGTGCAGCACCTCGTAGTGGAATAAAGAAAGACTTAGTGCAAGATGGAGACGAATTGGATGGGTCGCTCGAAACTCGGAACTGGCAATGACCCAGGCGTCTTCATAAGCTCTCAAGGAATTCTGAATGTTTTGTTCGCGCCTGTTACCGATCTCGAAGTCGGATAGGCGGCGGTTATAATCCCCAATCCTACGTGTGATCATGACTATGACATGCGTTTTCGTAGTGACGGAACTCACATTTGGAAACAAAAAATCGTGAACTCCGTTGATACGGCTGAGGGAATGAGATATGAATGGAGAATATCAAGAACCTCGTTACAAATTTCGACAATTTCGGTTTCAAGTTTCTGTCGGTAACTCTTGACTGCGGCCAGACGGGCTGTATCGCCCTCCAACCCCGCCCCTTCATTGGCATTTAATGATGCACAACGAGCCTCGACGAGGCTTTTATAAGCGATAGAGAAAATATCACGTTCCTCTGGAGTAAGCCCCTGGCCCAAACGCGCCATATCCTTCATGTTACCAACCATGTCTAGCTGACTGTCAAACACGTGCACACCAAAACATCTGGACATACCTACCTTCCCAACGCTCATCCTCCATCGCAGCCTTAGCATGAACAAGTGATTCTTCGCGAGATCTATAAGCCTGTACATCGTAGCGTGATAAATATGGCGGATTAGATCAGTAGTAGATTCCTCGACCCACAGCAAGCAATGGATGAAGCAGCTAAGGTAGGCTGTTCGATCACAAACCGAATTGTTAGTTTTCTAGGGCATTTGACAAGTCAAGTACACACCGAATAAAAAGGATGTTGTGAAAGACATCATGGGAAGGTTAGGAGGTAACCAAACGAGACAAGGGGATTTAGTATTCGAAGCCTAAGACTAACTGGTGCATACCGGGTCGTCCAAATTCCTGTGTTCCGTGGTGATGTGCAGGGAGGGGCAGTCAGATTCCCCGGCGTCTTTCCCAACCAAAGGGAATATGATTACTGTATATTCGTGAAATAATGTAACGAAAGTATACGGAGGATCAGGAGAGCTTACAATCGCCTCGTTCACTACAATCGACCAGCTTTTCTGTGCTGAGTTTCATCTCGTATAGTGTCCCAGTCTCCTTTTTTGCTGTCTCTAGAACGAACTGGCAGACTGAGAGTCGAAGAGTGGTCGACAACTCGGATGGACTGGGTATCGTCAACGTCAATCAGTAGATAAGATCAAAAAATCTGACAGTAGAATCACATCATCCCATTCTGTAGGTTCTCCCGCTGCTGCCACTCTATTCTTGGTTTTCTGCTGCTTGCCATCAGACTGGACTAACACGAAACATTCGATCGGCGTCTGTTCTTGAGTTAGAACATAACTTCGGATGCCTCAAAGCAAATTTTACTCGAAATAGTTCCAGAGGAACAAGGATACAACGCACTTGTAATGAGAATTCGAGAGTCATCACGGGAGCTCTTAGAAGCCGACCTTTCCGCTTCTTTGAGGAACTCCTGTGGCGGAATCAGATCATCCAACTCGGCATGTTCCCCTGTAGTAGGTTCATTGCTCGTCCATTCCTCCGGTGGGTCGTCCACCAGATAGGGCTCAGTACCGACTCCACTACCAGAGTCATCTAGTATGTTTCAAGTTGATAAGATGCAGGAGCTCTACAGTAAACCTCCTTACTGTTAAGTATTTATGTAAGTCAATTGAATTGCTATGTCAGTCTCAAAGGTGCGCACCCATCAACTAGGAAGTATACGACACCTGACAGAAGCCATTAAACAGTCACGGTCGTTGGATGCACGTGAACGAGTACTTACCATCGCGTGAGTCAGAATTACATCTGTCTGACAAAAATTCGACCAAGTAGCCTTCGTGTCGCAGCTCATCCTTCTCCAATTCTCCCTAGCATATCTAGATCAGTCGTGTGCGACCAAAATGGAAGACAAATGATTGCGGACAGTTTTCAGGAATTTTGCCCAATCACTGTCGTGAGTGATAGCAACTAAAGCTTCCGGATTCTAGTCAAAAAAGATTGAGCAACTCTGGAAGATAGCATGTCCACCCGGTGACAAACCGTGCTCAACAGATGGTCATTGATAGCGTCAGAGTAATGGAATGGCTGGCGAAGAATTGAATCGTCAAATCAAAATTTAGAGAAGAGGTGCTCACGTGACATAGTGCACGAGAATAGGTCTGTTGGTTAGAACTTTGTTGTTGAATCATCGATAACACCCAGATTAGAAATCGGAAGATCAAAGATACTTCTGCGGGGAGATCGAGAGGTTGGGCCGCAGGCAAATTCCAGAATAAGGTATCCCTCAACGCGATCCTGTATCCGTTCAGGAATATAGATTGGTTGGTCTTTCTAGTACGACCGCGTACGGGCCAATGTTTGTAGACGGTGGTAAAGCTACACATCCATTGATAATTCATGGAATCATTGCTATTTTCAACTTTTACCACCTTGATTGACCGATCACCTTCGAGCGGTGCATTTTGGAACGACGCGAGTAACCAGGAGCTAGCCTTGTGGAAGCCTGTGATGAGGTATAGAGAATCTTTGGAAACTTCCCGCCGGAGGTCTTTAGTGACGAAATGGTACCAGTCGATAGCATTCTGCCTCGCCAAGTCGCGAAACTTGGTTCTGTCGTTCAGATCATGGGACGTAGCACCATCTGGGAGGATAAGAAGTGCGCCTTCTGGGGACCACGCGGTAAATTCGTATGTAGTGCTGTGACAGTCAATCCTGCTCAGCATACCCCTTCATAGGAGAAAGAACATACTTTGGTGCCAAACCATCACTGCATGAGTGATTCCGTGTCAGGCTACTAGAAAATATGGGAGTACCAGGAAGGATGGCATCCCGTTTGACAGATATGTCGTCCTCGTCTAATCTGATCATATTGCCACCAGGATAAGGAACGGACGAGGAGCTGCCATGGCGTTTATGAAGTTGATCGTCGGGTAGCTTGCAAATATTGAAAAGGACTTCAAACCCGCGACGTGGGTCGACGATCCCAACGTCTCCGATCTGTAACCCGTCTATTTGATAGTCGCATGGAAGGGTATCAAAGGGGCCAGGATTCCACAGAGGGTATCCGTAGTGTATCGGCAGACATTTCGCGTAGACATCTTGGGGTAAGCTGGTCATTTTTCGACGAGGATGGAATTGAGCGCTGAGTAGCGGAAAGGGACGCTGGCAGGAGGGCACGTTGCATTGAATTGCCTAGTATGCTTGGTACACGCGGCGTCTCTGTATGACGTCATACCCTGCTGATCACCCTCAAACCCGAGGACGCGGCGAGATCGACGGACGAGAAATAGCAAGTTCGTTAGTGGCCAGCTTCCCACGCCTTTCCATTCATCGAGCTCAGGAAGGAAAATAAATGCCATTTCTGGTCACACAACTTTCGTCCTTGATGTCTCTCGTTGCTTCGTGAGTCTGGGATCCAAAATACCGAGTCGGTCCCCATTTTCGATGGTACTACTCGCACCGGCAGTTCGACGGGAAAAGCTCAACGCATGATACACTGGCAGGACGTCTCAGCATGGGATCTTTGTTCTTGGATGCTGTCGTGGTTCTTCGTCTCTTCAACGGTCGCAGAAGATCAACGATGTGCCCCCAGACTCCAGTACACCTCCTAGAGTTCACGGGATTCAGGCAAAGATGCCGTCCTTCCTTTTTCTTACGAGCAAGTCTTTGAACATCCCGCGTGAGATCAATTCCAGCGTACATCTCGCAGACGACTTTGTCGGAAGCTGTCACTGGCAATGGGCTAACATTCCTGATACCCCTGTCTTTTCCATCTAACGCCTGTTACAGCAACGGGAAAGAGCCAAGTCAGATTTCCGAAGGTAAGCCCATGTTCCGACCGCATTACTGACGTTCCGAGCCGGGTCTACTGGTTTGACGACTCTACGGTGCCTAAGAAACCAGAACTTGAGTCCAACTCTCATTCCTTGTCCTCGCGTATCCCGTCGAAGACGATCACCCTACAAATAGGCCCCACATCTATCGCCACATCTATCATTCCATCTGCCAGTAGTATACCTACAGGCCCGGAACTCTCGGGCACTAGCAATCATCTTGACGAACATTGCTAGGAAGCTCTGTGCGATGTATGTGGCGCGGCGCTACCGGTGAGAGGATGGCTTTGCTGTGCGTCGCGCAATGAGCCGCTTTAGGGTCTACGGTACTAGAACCTTAAACCTCCATTGTAAGGAAGTCCAGTTTCTTCTTGCCCCTTCAGAGTCGGACCCGTCGACCCAAATACACCAGCACGGATCTGGAAACAAGAGCTTCAGGATCCCTATTTTTGCGATATCATGATTCTCAGGCTCACATATGGACCAAGCCCATCCAGCGTACCCGGACGTCTCCGCAGGTGTTCCCGATTTTGGATCGTGTCATCCTCACATTTGCCAATGTCAAGTTGCCGTAGCAGGAACATGAACCGGAGCAGGGAAATTTCAATAGCTGTCCACAGTAATAATAACACGGTCGTGACGAATCGTGTATATGATGGGGATAATGGTCTTGAATATATTCGTACTCCTGATTGCACTCGATAAGGGCTTCTCTCGAGATGTTGTACGCCGAACAGATTCAAATTCGAATTCACGACCCATGTTCCCACCACAACCTCACCACACAGAAGACGAGTGAAACAATATTATGATGGCGCTATGATAATTGTTCCAAGAATACTTGTAGACTCTAGATCCCCAGTAATTATCATATCTAGGGGGTGCATGTTTTCGTAAAAATAAGTGGCACCACTAGCCTCAGGTGAGTCCTTAATTGGAGGGGACGAGATGCGCGATCGATGGCTGAGTGCACTAACGCCGCGAAAGCCGCCGGGGCGAAGGTGAATACAAGCAGAAACAAAGTAGATGGTGTACGAGGTGGAGATAGTGAAAACAGGGAGGAGCAAATGATGGGGAAGTAGGAAGGCATGTGAGAGAGAAGTGCGGGCAAGGAAAGAACGAGGGACGGAGCACCTTTACATCTGCACCCGTCGGGGTAGGAGGTAGGCAGTAGGGGGTGACAAGTGGGGGCCAGTCGGCCAGGGAGCTAACGACGGGGCGTGCGCCAGAAGTGAGGTCGTGAGGGGGACGCCAAGAGACAGGCCTGAGGCAGCGTCACGATAGGGCAGACGACGAACGAGATGGTGACGTGGGGTGGGACGGGCGGATCGCGAGGAGGCAGGAAAGTGTATGCAAGGGCAGCGCGGGCAAGAGGACGGCGCACCTTTATATCTGTCGGGTTCCGGCCAACGACGAACGGCAAAGGCGGGCAGCGTTGATCGGCAGGGCGGCGGGCGGGCAGGTTATTTAAATCTCCGCTATGTCGAGATGGGCACCCGAAGGCGACAGCCGCCCACTGCACTGCGAGTCTGCGACCCAGACCAGCCCAGACCTCGCTCAGTAGGAGGCTGTCACTCGCCTATTTCGGGTCCAACCCTGCTCCTCTCGTCCCATTTCCTTCCAATCCAATCCCACTGTCGAGTTACTTCCACAATCAAACTGCATCCATCGATGGTACATGTACCACCGGGAATTTCAACAACATCAACTCGACGTATGTGGCAAAATATTTACCAACAGGACCTTGGTTGTTCGACGGCGTGACGGTCACTATCTTTTCTATTTCCGAGATTCCAGGACCCTCATTTCGTGTGTTTAGTATGATCTTCCGACTACTCGGGGCGCAGGCGATGACAATGTCACTGCAAACGGACAGGTCATGGAGCTTCCAAGCGCGCCATATGTCCACGAGCTTCACTTACTTTATGCCGGAGATGGATCGCCAGGGAGCGGTCTGCCTGAAGCCACGTTTCGTACAGTCCCTATCATTTCGACACCCACGGTGCTCCGACCGACTGGAAATCTTTCAGTTCTCCCTTTCTGTCCCTTCGCGTGCACCCCTGAAAAGTATCACACTTCCGCAAACCGCAACCTCATCAAACGGGCTTCATATTTTTGTCATCTATCACCCATCTATCATGCCACCTGCCGCATTGACGGCTCCACAGCTATCGATCCGCAGCACTCAATTTAGCACGCAGTGGGAGGATGTCGGTGGGCAACGTGCGATCACCTTGGCAAATCTCTTGCCCGGAAGTCTTGCGTCTTCCTCCAACACGTCGCTTCA